>VONZ01001591.1:0-121047 GCA_012976165.1 Labeo catla | reverse complement strand
ACACTCTGTCTCGTAGTCTGTATACTTACACAATCAGTGGTCAATAGTCCAGTCTTATTACCAGTACTGACATCACTCAATATGCAGGGGAAGATGTGGCACAAAAGTGTTGTTGTAGGCTCTGTGAATGTTCATTCCCATAAAAAAGACCTCCAGTATTGCCCCCTATTGGACAAATCTGCCCTGTGAAACTCTGGCTAATAAGTTTTATGTTCGTTTCATCCCTCAGAGATCAACAATGGTGTCGGGAGCACAGATGAGCTTTCCGCATACACAGGAAACGGACTGGGCGCGTATGCATGCGATGACATCATGACACCCGCATGTCACGCAACGAAACTTTAGCGATGACTTGAATCCATTTTATGGAGCTCAAAATAATTAATTTAGACCGAGTTGCTTTTTGAACATTCATCTCCAATGGGTCTTTATTTTGGATGGTTTTTGTTGGTTCTTGGACACACTGTATTCCACTGATTCAGTGTTCTGCTTTGACGCCTTACATACTGATGTTTTTTTTTGTTTTTTCTGTATTGAACGTATTTAAAATGGAGCTGAGTTATTGTAAAGTTTAGGTAATAAAAGTGTCCTATTATTAATGTTTCTGAAGAACAGATCTGAAGATGAATGGATTTAATGTTAAAGCATGCAGAGATTCAGAGCCCTTGTAAAGCTTGACTGTAGGCTGATATGATTATTTATTTTTATTTTATTTTGTAAAATATCATTTGCTTGCTGGTGATTCGTATATAATTGCACTAGCTTAAGATCAGTTTTCTTCTACCTTGCTATGTCGATGTCTTAAGTGATTTGTTTTGAAATAAAATCTCTGAATTGCATTGTGAGTGTTTTTCATGAGGTGTTCAAATGGGTTTTAAAGGTAATTATTGCTGGAAATTAAGCAGTATCCACCTTACTTTTCCTGAAAGAGAGGGCATGGCCATTTTGTAAATTTTAATTTTATTTATGAGTCTAGCTTCTGCTTTTATCCGCATCCAGCTATTTTTTAGCTGTACAAAACAGCTTGCAATATTGCAAATTGGTGTCTCTTACCATGCTATTTTAATGTATTATCTTAGTATTATCTTAAAGGGGTCATCGGATGCTAAGTTCACTTTTATATGTTGTTTGAACATGAATGTGTGTTGGCACTCTATGTACAAATCTACCCTATAATGATAAAAATCCATGCAGTGGTTTTTAATTAATCTGTAAAAATAATATTTCCTTTTTCAAATCGAGCTGTTCTCAGATGCCTGTCATTGTGGCGTCACAGCGACAGAGGCCGCTCCCACGATAGTTGATTGACATGAGCGTTTTACCTCAGGTCAGTTGTAACAGTCCAACCTCCATCGTTTTGATGCCGGAGCAGGGATGTAAGTTAGACAAGAATTGAGGGATTGAAGTGTTGTGTTGCTGGATGTAATAATGAACGTAGTGGTCGTTATTTACTCATCTGAGCCACTGAAGATGCAGTGGATTGTTTGTGAAGGGAATGCGCCTCCCGATCTACATATATCCATCTATGTTCACGCAAATCATTCGTGATCCAGCTTTACTTAGAGCAGAAGTGAGTATAAGGGTGTTGTTTTTTTGTTTTTTTTTTATCTTTGCGGTCGCCTTTCCTAACAATGTGCTAGTTAGCAAGTTTAGCGGCTAAAGTAAACAGGCTCGTCACTCCACAGAGAGAAGAGGGGGTGGGTTTAGCAGAGCTCATTTGCATTTAAAGCAGCCTCGACCAGAATGAGATGATTTTTGCAGAGCTGATTTTGGCAAGGTAAAAAGGGTGTTGTTTTACACTACCATTGAGAATTTTTAACCAAAGTATATTAGAGACTTTTCATTGAGACCCTAAAGAATCATATCAACTTGTGGAAAATGGGCATTCGATGACCCCTTTAATTATGAACACACTGGTTTGTATTGCAAACAGTTTAACACTTTTTTACCCACACTGTTATTCTTCTAATTATTTCCCTATAGAGTGTTTTCGCAATGCGTCATCAGTCAGCCATATTGGCAGCACTAAACCTAAACAATGCCACTGAACCGAACAAAACTTGCATATTTTGCTGATTATTTCTGTTGAAAATTTTCAATTTTTGTCATGTTTTGGGCTGTACTAATCAGTCAGAACGAGGAAAAAACTGTACTACAGACTGCCACAAGTTAAAACAAATCAAGGAGATGAGTGCAAAATACTATCTGAGGAACAAAAGGTGTTTGTGGTTGACCAAACTGAACCATGATTTCCAGCGCAAGAATCTTGACCACATTCATGTTTGTTCGATCATTTCCGGTCAGGTAGGTTAAATATTAGGTTAATATCTTAATTAATACTGCTTGTATGCATCTTTACCACCGGTTAACCTTAGTTTTTTTTTTTTTTTTTTTTTTTTATATTGCGCCCTTTCCTGCTTACTAAGTCCTTCTCTATATGATTTAGCAGCTTTCACACGTCGTTTCCGTGGTTTAGACAGCATAAAATAGTAGAACAATGTATTCAGTAGTACATTAATCCTGTAATCCATTATGTTGTTTACATTCGAGTATTGCGCATCCGGGTAACTGACCAAATTGTGACTGAAGTCTCGCCCATAAAGGCTTGCTTCCGCGTTGAAGAATACGGTGGATATCAAATGAAGTCAGGAAAATTGAACCACTTTTGTCTGCAAAATGTCCCAGTTCAGTGTGTGCTCCAGTAGACGGGCCTGTTTTAGTCTCCCACACCGTGTATGTCTATAATCTGGAAATAGCCTACGCAATAGAACAATCTTCGATAAGTACATTTTTACTTAAAAAAACAAACAAACAAAAAACACAATTATAAGGGGGGGGCTGAGTTAGTTAGTCAAATCCCCAGCTAGGTTATTTTAGTAAAGCTGATGATGGAGTAGAATTTGTGGAAACACAGTGGACAAGCATTGTGGTTTAAAAACAAATGTAACTGTTCAGGGACAGCAAGGCAGAATTAATTTTAGCAAATGCGCGCGTTAAGACGGTTTCAGCGTGATACGCGCAGCGCGCACCTGCTTGAACAGCGCGGCCCTTCTCCTATAGCTTATCCGAGCCCGTCTTTTTCCCCTCTTCTCACAAAATAGCTTATACTACTGTTTCAGTTATTAAAATGGTTCAGTTTTTATGTAATGGCAACGTGATTACATTTTCTTTTCGTTTTTTTATTAAGTTAATTTAGAAAAACGTTTAAATCATTTTTGTTCGTTAAATGCAAGTTTTTGTTTTATAAAGTAACGACCAAGCGGCCAGCGGAGGACTGATCATAGTCTGTTTGATCAATTTTGCCTTCTCAAATCATCACGACTTGCCTAAAATAAAATCAATAGATTTAAAACAGTTAAAGTACCTATAAATGTGTGCTATTAGGCGCATCTCCAATCATTTGTGCGGAGGGGAAGCTGAGGCGCGCTTTGCAGGACATGGAGGCGCCAGCGCAATCACTGGCATTTTTTCAGTGGAAACCATTGAAAATATTCCGTCTTTTTTGCTCATAAAGGTAAGAGTAATACATCATTCGGAACTATAAATGGTCTAATTTTATATCAACAAAACGTTAACGGTGCTTTAATGTATAAAATAAAGAAAATAAAGAAAACAAACATGATGTCGTCTCAACAAGCGCTTCACAAAAATGAATAGAAACTCAGCGAATACATACCTCACAGACGTGGGCGTCGGAACCATTGAATGCGGGTGGGACAGGACCCACCCACTTTTAAAGACCAATGATATCGGACCCACCCACTTTTACCGTCTCTAATTCGGCGAATATGTCTGCGCACTTTTTAGAGCGCCATCAATCAAATCCATTCCACATGACGAATGCGCTAATAGATTAAGCTCTATGCTCACGTGTATGAACAGGCAGCATCTGGGGTGGAGGAGTGGACGGAGCGGGCGCGGGCGCATCAGGCGCAATCATCAAACCTATTTCAAAGGAAACGGGCGCCACGGTCCTGACCGCATCGCTGTCTATACTGGGTGCGTTTAGGGAATATTCTCGCCTGCTGCACTCCAGTAACACAGCAAAGTAAACAAAGCATCTGAGCGTATCTGCTGCTCAGATACACCTAAGCCTACTCGATACTTTATTCAAACTTTTAGATTATTTCCTTCATTTTTATTTTGATTGAAAACAAATGCCTTTCCGATGTAAGATGAGATGTGAAAAAGAAAAAGACCGATTTCGGCAACAGACGGACACGAACTCGGGTCGTTTGCGTCAGAAAACGTTAATCATTCGCTTTACCATTTACGCCACTGGAAAGGCATTGTAATAACCGTCTTTTGTAGTGTTGTGACGTTACTGGATAGAGGCAATATACATAGTAAAAGGTACCATACTACAGAAAATAGCATATACTCCAGTAATTTTTTGGGGGGAGGACCCACCCACATTTATTTTGCTTCCGACGCCCATGCTCACAGATATGATAAATATATCAAATATTCTTAAAAAACACATATACTTATTATTTAAAGGTTCTTTTTTATTGTTATTGTATTTCATGTATTATACTTTAAATAAAACTTTTGCAGTGAGTTAGTAAAAGCTGTTTTAATGCATGTTTTAGCCTAAGTTGTTGACCATCAGGCGTCACAAGCGTGTGGTGTTTCGAGCGCTTCGAAACAGTGAATCATTTTGCGCAGCAAATGGTTCAGCAAATTAGAATATTACAATGATTTCTGAAGGATTGTGTGACCGGAGTAATGATACTAAAAAATCAGCTTTGAAATCACCGGAATAAACTACATGTAAAAATATATTCAAATAGAAAACAGTTATTTTAAATAGTAAAAATATTTCAAAACTTTACTGTTTTTGCTCTACTTTGGATCAAATAAATGGAGGCTTGGTGAGCAGAAAAGAATTCCTTAAAAACATTAAAAACCTTACTGTTTAAAAACTTTTGACTGGTAGTGTATGTTTTAATAACCAAAATCATAATTGCAAACAAGCAACAGGCTTTCGTATCGGTTCTTTGAAACGAACTGTTCAGAAGAACCGATTCGCTGAAATAAGTCGGACGTCCTATACCTAACGAGTCATGGAAGAAGGATCTTTTAGTTCGTGATTTGTTTTGATGACTTGTAGGAACTGTAGTTTTTATTTCAATGAAGTGAACGCCTGGAGCGCCACTAAGAACTACATTTCCCAGAAGGCACTTAAAACACAGGTGCCCCGGCAACTTGTTGCCTCGTGAGGAAAATAGGGGTGACCTCCGCAATCACCCGAGTAGTGGGAGAGCTGCTGTCATTTACACCAGCTAAAAATGGTAAGAAAAAGTAGTGTTACAACTACATTGATTTGAAATTGTAAGATTTGCTTTCATTGTATGACCATGTAATTGCAAATTGACTCAAGGCTTTAAAAATCGATGTCGAACTTTACAAGAATTAGCAGAACTTAAACTTTTGCAGTTCCTGTTACATGTATGATGTGCTGATCGGGAACCAAGATCTGCATAGTGATGATTAAAACACTAAATACTGGAATATAAAAGTCAAGCATTTATGTTGCATGTGATATTCCTTAAATCAAACCGTTGGCATTTTGAGTTATCAATCCTCTATTCTGTGTACATGGATTAGATTATTCTGCATGTAATGCAGATATTCATTTGCAACAAACGAAAGTTTCTGCAGAAGTGGTGAAAGTGAGTTCATTGAAGAAATGTATAAATGTCTCCTGGTTTAAAAATATCCCTCACAGCACGGCATTCTGAGGTCTGGCAGAGTTTGCCAGGACTATTTATATGTTCTAACGTGGTGAGCCTCCTGAGTGTGTCTGTCCTGAGTGGTCGTTGTAATATCACTTTTATTTTCTGTGCTAACTTACATCTGTTGTTTATAATTCTCTCTCTTGTTTTGCTGTAGCCTGAGCCTATTAGAGTCCTGGTGACTGGCGCCGCAGGGCAGATCGCATACTCTCTGCTGTACAGCATTGCAAAGGGAGATGTCTTCGGTAAAGATCAGGTAGAGGCAGGATTTGGCTTATGCAATGTCCCGAGACATCCAATTAACGTCTGTTGTATCATTCAACATGCTGTTTAACTAATTCCAGGAAGAGGCACCATATATGTTTTGAGATTGTAGCAAAACCATATTATAACAGTTATGCAAGTCATGCACTAATGTTCACTTTTTCTATCGCTTTCAGCCGATTGCTTTGCTTCTGTTGGACATCACTCCCATGTTGCCTGTGCTGGAGGGTGTCGTTATGGAGCTGCAGGACTGTGCCCTCCCACTTCTGAGAGGTGTGTACACACACACACATACAGAATGGAGTGTCATGAGGCCCTGTGTCCTCTGGTCTTTGTGCCAGTCATGCAGTCTTAAAGGCCTGTGTTTTCATTGCACAAATGACAAGAGCTCAGAGCAATCTGATTGGCTCCCTGTATGATCCCTAGTTGAAAGGGCAGCTAAACTTAGGATTGTAGTTCCCATCCGAGGATGATATGGGAAGGTTGACAGTATGTGAACTGTCAAGTGCATGGAACCAGCAACCAAAAAATTCAGGAGGCCCCAACTGGATGGATATAGCAAAAACATGCCATTGGTCACATTTCATCTGAAAGAAAAATTAAATATTGTGTGTATGTGTGTGTGTATATATATATATATATATATATATGTGTGTGTGTGTGTGTGTGTATATATATATATATATAATGTATGTGTGCTATTTTTTTTTAAGAGAAGTTTCTTCTTTCTGCTCATCTACATCATCAAAGAATCCTGAAAAAAAAAAAAAAGAACTGAAACAACTGTTTTCAGCATGTAACAAATCAGCATATTAGAATGATTTCTGGAGGACTGTGTGACACTGAAGACTGGATTAATGATGCTGAAAATTTAGCTTTGCATCACAGGAAGAAATTATATTTTAAAGTATAATAAAGTAGAAATACATTAGTTTAAATTGCAAAAATATTTCACAATATTACTGATTTCTGTATCAAATAAATGCAGCTTTGATCAGCATAAGAGACTCCTTTAAAAAACATTAAAAATCTTACTGATCCCAAACTAAATATATATATATATATATATATATATATAAGACAATCACCTTTTCTTCAGTTTTTATTTAAAAAAAAAAGTTTTTGTTTTGTTTTGTTTTTTTTTTAAAACAGTTTTATATATAATACATTAACAGCAGCTTAACAGATAGTGCCTGCCTGATTTATGCTAAATTTAAACAATAATAATATTATTATTAATACTTAGATTTTTATTATTTCACAAATTAATTTAATACAAATTATGGATTATTGGCAAGATACTATTGCTATTGAAATAGCTGATATATTAAAAGACTATTTTTTTTAAATTAAGCATTAAGATGATTTAATAATACTATGTATTGAATAAATAAATGTATATTAAAACCAGTGAACCAGTGTTTCACATTACCCAGGTTTTTTTCCCCAGGTTCTTTTAAAAAGTCTTCTCAACATGTTGTCTTGTGACTCCCTGATGTTGCTGGTGTTGTTTACCCTCCATCTATTTTAATGCCACTGTCTGTGCCTTTTATTGCAGAGGTCATCCCCACCGATAAAGAGGACGTTGCATTCAAGGATTTGGATGCTGCCATCCTGGTGGGCTCCATGCCAAGGAGAGAGGGCATGGAGAGAAAGGACCTACTGAAGGCCAACGTTGCCATCTTTAAGTCCCAGGGGGAGGCGCTTGACAAATATGCAAAGAAAACAGTCAGGGTGAACAACAGCCCAATGACTTTGACCTAATTAAGAGCAAATATAATGAATAAAAGCTAATTTAAAACCAGTATGTTTTAATATGCAGGTTCTAGTTGTTGGTAACCCAGCTAACACTAACTGTCTGATTGCGGCCAAATCCGCCCCATCCATCCCCAAAGAGAATTTCTCCTGTCTCACACGCCTGGATCACAACAGGGCTTGCTCCCAGGTAAAACAGCCCTTTGCTGGATGCTGGATGGTGAAATGCTTCAGTGTATGCCCAAGTGTCACACTAACTTGTACCGCACAATGTGTCCTCTAGGTGGCAATGCGTTGTGGCATTTCAGCAAACGGTGTAAGGAATATGATCATCTGGGGAAATCATTCATCTACGCAGTATCCTGACGTCCACCACTGCAAGGTGAATGTGCAGGGGAAGGACGTGACTGCTTTTGATGCAGTGAAGGACGAGGCCTGGCTGAAGGGAGATTTCATTTCTGTAAGTGCTGTCTGCTATGGCTTCCTCTTCCTGTAGAGGTCACTGTTGGCCTATTTACTATATGAGTAAGCAAGCGCATTGTGTTTATCAGCATTCATGTGTATGACATTGAATTGTAGAAACATTATTAATCTACTTTAGTGATATGATCATAATCTTTCTGTGGTTATTCCACTCTTCCTCTCTGTTTTGCAGACAGTGCAGCAGCGTGGTGCTGCAGTCATTAAAGCCAGGAAGCTCTCCAGTGCCATGTCAGCCGCCAAGGCCATCTGTGATCACATGAGAGACATCTGGACAGGCACTCCCGAGGTCAACTTTTTAGGGGTTCTTCACTATTCACACAGACATTGGTTTCAGACTGTTCTGAGGCCAATATTGCATCTCTGTATTGGTTAGAATACGTATTGTTTTCTATCAATCTTTTTGACGAAAAGGCCTGCCACTGTCCAACACAATATAATATATTTCTGGTATTTCTTCTGCAGTCATGACATTTTAAATCACTGCTCAGTTATTAACTGAGTGATTTGTTTGCTGAGGCCTCCTAGAGGGGAAATCAGATTTCTACTCTAAAAGTTTGTACATAATACCAGCCATTTTTGTCAAATAATAAACAGGAAAGACACAAGGAACAAAAATATACTACCAGTCAAAAGTTTCTAAACAGTAAGACTTTTAATGTTTTTTAAAGAGGTCTCTTCTGCTCACCAAGCCTGCATTTATTTGATCCAAAGTACAGTAAAATAGCATATTTTTAAAATGTTTTTACTATTTAAAATAACTGTTTTCTATTTGAATACATTTTAAAATGTAATTTATTCCTGTGATTTCAAAGTTGATTTTTTTTTAGCAGCATTACTCCAGTCATATGATCCTTCAGAAATCATTTTAATATTCTGATTTGCAACTGAGTAGAATTTTTCCAGGTTTGATGAATAGAACGTTCAGAAGGCAGGAAAGGCAAGGCAAGTTTATTTAGATAGCACATTTCATACACAATAGTAATTCAAAGTGCTGTACATAAAAGGAATTAAAATAATCATTTAAAAAAACACAACAATAAAAACAACATTTAAAATGATTTAAAAATGAAGAAGAACAGCATTTATCTGAAATGGAAATCTTTTGCAACATTATAAATGTCTGTATCATTACTTTTGATCAATTTACAGCATTCTTGCTAAATAGATATTAATTTCTATAAATTCTTTCCCAAAAAAGAAAAAAAAAAAATATATATATATATATATATATATTTACAAAAAACAAAAGCTTTTTATTTTAGACAAATGCTGATCTTTGGATCTTTCAATTCAGTGTACTTTTAAATATTAATAATAATAATGATATATTATTATATATAGCTTTAATCACAGGAATAAATTACATTTATTTATTTTAAGTAGTAAAAATATTTCAAAAGTTTTTGCTGTACTTTGGATCAAGTGAATACAGGCTTGATGATTAAAAAACATTTTTAAAAAAATCAAATGCTGCAAATTTGACTGGTAGTGTAAGCCCCAAACATTTTAACAGTCTGCCTGTTAAAATGTCCTGATAAAGGCGTGATGGCACTCTATGGAACTGAAAAGCTGAGCAATATGAAATAGAAATGCACGACTGTGTAATAACATCATTTGTTCATTAGCTTTCAGGGTTTTTTTTCACCCCACACAAACACCATGGGAGTTGCTCATTAAGCATTTACTCATCTACAAGTAATTTTATATGCGATATGATGATTGCATAATATGATGGTGTCTAATAAATGTTGCAAGTGTTCTTTATTTATTCTGTGATATTGAACACAAGGCAACTTTATTTGTACTGATGCTGTAAAGATTTATGACGAACTGCTCATTCGTTTTGAACCGCTTATGTGTTTGTTTTACAGGGTGAGTTCATCTCTATGGGTGTCTATTCCACTGGAAACCCTTATGGAGTACCTGAGGACCTTATTTACTCATTCCCTGTTTCAATCAAGGTTTGTCATGAAACATTCCCCAAATCTATGCCTGGTATCTGTTCCTTACACTCCATATCCACATCTATTTATCAAGCTCAACTAGAGTGAGTAGGATTTTAGCCACATTTGCAAGATATTTCTCTTTTTTCTCAGGATAAGACCTGGAAGATTGTTGAAGGCCTGCCCATCAATGACTTCTCAAGAGCAAAGATGGATGCAACAGCAGCTGAGTTAGTGGAGGAAAGAGATACTGCTGTGTCTTTCCTGGGTGTGTGACTTGAAACCCAACCATCTACACCACTCTTAGATGCCCAGAAAACTCCAGAAGCACGTTTATAAAACACTCCTCTTCCCCTCAAACTGTTACAAAATACTAGAACTGTATGTACTTGAATTTTCCCAGATCTTTTCAGCTAGATTTTGGCTTATAATTCAGAATTGGAATCTAGTCTAGCTGTTTAATAGAGACTGTGGTTGTTTCCTTTCTTGTTTTTGGTCTTCCACCAGAGCACAGCTGTCACGTAAAGAGAAAAAGTAGTCGAAAACATAATGGTAATTATTTCTAGACGGCCCTTTCCAATCCAAAACTGCATAAAGGAGGACCAAAGCCTGGAAAGGACTCAGAGTACATGAATTAGGTCTTTCCATGTCGTGGTCCAGACTGAAATTTCAGCTGTTACATGTCTGACAGGAGTTTGTCAGAAATTATCAAGAAATGTTTCATGTTTTAATTACAGTGCTTTGGCAGTGTGGTTATATTACAGATGTTTATATGTAGAATTCAGCAATAAAACCCAGACATTAAAATGCATTCTTGCACTCATTATGAGACATTGTACATTTGTACATTAACATTACTAAAACATTGTTTTGCATTCTGTGGTTTACAATGAATAATGCCCGTAATTTTCTAGTCAATTCATTGACATACGTCAGGATACTTTTTCATTCATCAACCGTACTTAGAAATATTAGAAATCACACACAGAAATTACACACCCTGTAGCAGATTACATGTGCTGTACAAAAGGAGATGCTGACCATTCTGTCCTGCAAGGTCATTGGTGTGAAGTTGCAGACGTGGCCTGCTGCTTATGTTGCCAAATCTCCATAGAAAACAAAGCCCAAAATTTGCAATGTCTTTTAAATAATTTTATATTTCTACAAAATAATTTACGTGTTTTACTAGACAACTGACCCTCTAAATTGATAAATACCGACACCTGTCTACCTTATTTTTCAACGCGGATATAAGCTGTTTTGTGGTAATGCATTAGACTTCCGGTTCATAAGAGTGCCGCAGCGAAATAACGAAGTGCAGTAAATGGTAAAACTGTTTTCGCTACAAAACATTGTGTTCATAATTAAGATAATACATTAAAATAATATGGTAAGACACACCAGTTTGCAATATCAAGCAAAACAAGCTTTTTTTTTCTACAGCTGAAAACGAATGAAACCAGAAGTCAAAACTAAATAAATATAGAAATGGCTGCGCCCGCTCTTACGGAAAAAATAAGGTGGATTAGCAAAGGGGAAAATATTTAATAATGACTAACTAATTAGGGACGTTTGTGTTTTTGACAGATAGAAGGTGTCTAATTATGGTAAGTAATCGTACTACAAACTAGATAAAAAAGTTCGTCAAGACAAACTTTAAGTTGGCTTGAGAAAGCCGGACCAGAAAGTTTTAAAAAGTTTGAAAAGTTTAAAAAGTTTAAAAAGTTAAGAAGTTTCAAAAGTTTAAATAGTTTAGGAACTTTAAGAAGTTTTAAGTTTGGATGGTTTTCAGTCTGAAATATTTAGAAGTTTTAAAGTTTGAATGTAGTCTGTCAGATAGATAGATAGATAGATATATAGATAGACAGATAGATAGTATTGGTCAGATTATCAATCGACAGAAAGATAGATAGATAGGTAGATAGATAGATAGATAGATAGATAGATGATTCTAACATTATTACCAAGTTACTAGCATGTTGTTAGTCTGTTTCTAGCATGATTAGCAAGTTGTTAGCATATTTTTAGCATGTTTCTAACATGATTAGCATGTTGCTAGCATGTTTCTAGCAAGATTAACAGGTTGCTAACATGTTTAGCAAGTCGCTAACATGTTGATAGCATGTTTTTAACATGATTAGCAAGTTTGCTAGCATGCTTCTAGCATGATTAGCAGGTTGCTAGCGTGTTTCAAGCATGATTAGCAAAGTTGCTAGCATGTTTCTAACATGATTAGCCAGTTGTTAGCATGTTGTTAGCATGTTTCTAGCATGATTAGCAGGTTGCTAGCATGTTTAGCAAGTTGCTAGCATGTTGCTAGCACGTTTCTAGCATGATTAGCAAAGTTGCTAGCATGTTTCTAGCATGATTAGCAAGTTGTTAGCAGGTTGCTAGCATGTTTCTAGCATGATTAACAGTTTGCTAGCACATTTCTAGCATGATTAGCAAGTTGATAGCATGTTGCTAACATGTTTCTAACATGATTAGCAAGTTGCTATCATGTTTTTAGCAGGATTAGCAAAGTTGCTAGCATGTTTCCTAGTATAATTAGCATGTCGTTAGCATGTTTCTAACATGATTAGCAAGGATTCTTTAGCATGTTTCTAGCATGACTAGCATGTCGCTAGCATGTTTCTAGCATGATTAGCATGTCAATAGCATGTTTCTAACATGATTAGCAAAGGTGCTAACATGATTCTATCATGACTAGCATGTCTTTAGCATGTTTCTAGCATGATTAGCATGTCACTAGCATGTTTCTAGCATGATTAGCAAAGTTGCTAGCACGTTTCTAGCATGACTAGCATGTCGCTAGCACGTTTCTAGCATGATTAGCATGTTGCTAGCATGTTTTTAGCATGATTAGCAAAGTTGCTAGCATGTTTCTAACATGATTAGCATGTCGCTAGTACGTTTCTAGCATGATTCGCATGTCGTTAGCATGTTTCTAGCATGATTAGCATGTCACTAGCATGTTTCTAGCATGATTAGCAAAGTTGCTAGCATGTTTCTAATATGTGATAGATAGATAGATAGATAGATAGTAAGAGTTGAATGGAATGGGTAGATAGATAGATAGTAGAGGGTTAGATGATAGATAAGATAGATAGATAGATAGATAGATAGATAGTAAGGTTAGATGATAGATAGATAGATAGATAGATAGATAGATAGTTAGTAAGGGTTAGATGATAGATAGATAGATAGATGAGTTTGAGGTGAGTTTAAATGGATTAAGAAATACAATACATAGAAGGAAGTCCCAGTTGAGGCGCAAAGGATTCTGGGGATTTTGACAGTTGGGATTTAAATAGTGTTGGCTCATTTGAACATTCCGTCAATGTAAGTCTATGGGATTTTCCCCAGTTTTAAACGGCATTTTTAGGAAAATCGTAAGTCCGATCAGTTAGAAAAGATATAGCAACTAACTTCAGATCAGGCTGAAGATCTGGGCTTAGTTTGGAGTTTGTAGAGTTAAAGCCCTAGGACGAGTTAGAGTTGATAATTTTAGTCTCAGAAGAAGAATAATAATAATAACTAGATAAAAAAGTTTGTCAAGACAAACTTTAAGTTGGCTTGAGAAAGCCGGACCAGAAAGTTTGAAAAAGTTTGAAAAAGTTTGAAAAGTTTAAAAAGTTTGAAAAGTTAAGAAGTTTGAAAAGTTTAAATAGTTTAAGAAGTTTTAAGTTTGGATGGTTTTCAGTCTGAAATTTATATTTAGAAGTTTTAAAGTTTGAATGTAGTCTGTCAGATAGATAGATAGATAATTAGCAAGTTGCTAGCATGTTTCTAGCATGATTAGCAAAGTTGCTAGCAGGTTTCTAGCTTGATTAGCATGTTGCTAGCATGTTTCTAGCATGATTAGCAAAGTTGCTAGCATGTTTCTAACATGATTAGCCAGTTGCTAGCATGTTTCTAGCATGATTAACAAAGTTGCTAGCATGTTTCTAACATGATTAGCATGTTGCTAGCATGTTTCTAGCATGATTAGCAAAGTTGCTAGCATGTTTCTAGCATGATTAGCATGTCGCTAGCATATTTCTAGCATGATTCGCATGTCGCTAGCATGTTTCTAGCATGATTAGCAGGTTGCTAGCATGTTTCTAGCATGATTAACTTAGGTTGCTGTATGTTTCTAGCATGATTAGCAAAGTTGGGCAACATGTTTCTAACATGATTAGCAAGTTGCTAGCATGATTAACAAAGTTATGGCATGTTTCTAGCATGACTAGCATGTGTTGTATGTTTCTAACATGACTAGCATGTCGCTAGCATGTTTCTAGCATGATTAAAGTTGCTAGCATGTTTCTAACATGAATTAGCATGTGGATTGTTAGCATGTTTCTAGCATGATTAGCAAAGTTGCTTTGCTTGGGTTTCTAGCATGATTAACATGTCACTATATGTTTCTAGCATGATTAACATGTCCCGGCCAGCCTGTTTTCTAGCATGAGATTAGCATGTCGTTAGCAGGTTTCTAGCATGATTAGCATGTCAGCATGTTTCCTAGCGTGATTAGCAAGTTCTTGTATGTTTCCTAGCATGATGTAAAGTTACTAGCATGTTGCTAGCATGTTTTCCTAGCATGATTAGCAAACTTGCTAGCATGTTTCTAGCATGATTAACATGTCGCTAGCCTGTTTCTAGCATGATTAGCATGTCATTAGCAGGTTTCTAGCATGATTAGCAAGTTGCTAGCATGTTTCTAGCATGATTAGCAAAGTTATTAGCATGATTCTGGTTGCTAGCCATAGATAGTTAGTAATGGTTAGATGATAGATAGATAGACAGACAGATAGTAATGGTTAGATGATAGATAGATAGATAGATAGATAGACAGATAGTTAGATAGTAATGGTTAGATAGATAGATATATAGATAGATAGATAGATAGATAGTAATGGTTAGATAGATAGTAATGGTTAGATGATAGATAGATAGATAGATAGATAGATGAGTTTGAATGAGTTTAAATGGATTAGAAATACAGTACATAGAAGGGAAGCTTGATTGAGTCTCAAAGGATTCTGGGAGTTTTGACAGTTGAAATTTGAAAAGTGCTGGCTCATTTGAACATTCCGTCAATGTAAGTCTATGGGATTTTTCCCAGTTTTAAACGTCATTTTTAGGAAAACCGTAAGTCCGATCAGTTTGAAGAGATATAGCAACTCGAGTCAGACCAGTCTGAAGATCTAGGCTGAGTTTGGAGTTTGTAGAGTTAAAGCTCTAGGAGGAGTTAGAGTTGATAATTTTAGTCTCAGAAGAATAATAATAATAACTAGATAAAAAAGTTCGTCAAGACAAACTTTAAGTTGGCTTGAGAAAGCCGGACCAGAAAGTTTTAAAAAGTTTGAAAAGTTTAAAAAGTTTAAAAAGTTAAGAAGTTTCAAAAGTTTAAATAGTTTAGGAAGTTTAAGAAGTTTTAAGTTTGGATGGTTTTCAGTCTGAAATATTTAGAAGTTTTAAAGTTTGAATGTAGTCTGTCAGATAGATAGATAGATAGATATATAGATAGACAGATAGATAGTATTGGTCAGATTATCAATCGACAGAAAGATAGATAGATAGGTAGATAGATAGATAGATAGATAGATGATTCTAACATTATTACCAAGTTACTAACATGTTGTTAGTCTGTTTCTAGCATGATTAGCAAGTTGTTAGCATATTTTTAGCATGTTTCTAACATGATTAGCATGTTGCTAGCATGTTTCTAGCAAGATTAACAGGTTGCTAACATGTTTAGCAAGTCGCTAACATGTTGATAGCATGTTTTTAACATGATTAGCAAGTTTGCTAGCATGCTTCTAGCATGATTAGCAGGTTGCTAGCGTGTTTCAAGCATGATTAGCAAAGTTGCTAGCATGTTTCTAACATGATTAGCCAGTTGTTAGCATGTTGTTAGCATGTTTCTAGCATGATTAGCAGGTTGCTAGCATGTTTAGCAAGTTGCTAGCATGTTGCTAGCACGTTTCTAGCATGATTAGCAAAGTTGCTAGCATGTTTCTAGCATGATTAGCAAGTTGTTAGCAGGTTGCTAGCATGTTTCTAGCATGATTAACAGTTTGCTAGCACATTTCTAGCATGATTAGCAAGTTGATAGCATGTTGCTAACATGTTTCTAACATGATTAGCAAGTTGCTATCATGTTTTTAGCAGGATTAGCAAAGTTGCTAGCATGTTTCCTGAAATATGAGTGGCATGTGCGTTAATGTTTTAACATGATTAGCAAGTTGCTAGCATGTTTCTAGCTGATTAAGCATGTATTTGGCATGTTTCTAGCATGATTAGCATGTAAGCTAGCATGTTTCTAGCATGATTAGCATGCGTCAGTATGTTTCTTGCATGATTAGCATGTTGTTAGCATGTTTCTAGCATGTTTTCTGGCATGAGTTAGCATGTCGCTAGCATGTTCCTAGCATGATTAACAAAGTTGCTAGCATGTTTCTAGCATGATTGGCATGTCACTACAATGTTTCTAGCATGAATTAGCATGTTGCTAGCATGTTTTAGCATGATTAGCAAAGTTCTTGCTTATGTTTCGGCATGATTAGCATGTGGCCGATGCGTTTCTAGCATGATTAAGCATGTAGTTATGTTTCTAGCATGATTAGCATGTCACTAGCATGTTTAGCATGATTAGCAAAGTTGCTAGCATGTTTCTAATATATGTGATGAATGAATAGATAGATGGAGATAGATAGATAGTAAGGGGTTAGATTAGATAGATAGATAGATAGATGAGTATTTGAGGGTTAGATAGATAGATAGATAGATAGATAGTAAGGGTTAGATGATAGATAGATAGATAGATAGATAGATAGATAGATAGTTAGTAAGGGTTAGATGATAGATAGATAGATAGATAGATAGATAGATAGATGAGTTTGAATGAGTTTAAATGGATTAGAAATACAATACATAGAAGGGAAGTCTGATTGAGTCTCAAAGGATTCTGGGAGTTTTGACAGTTGAAATTTGAAAAGTGCTGGCTCATTTGAACATTCCGTCAATGTAAGTATATGGGATTTTTCCCAGTTTTAAACGTCATTTTTAGGAAAACCGTAAGTCCGATCAGTTAGAAAAGATATAGCACACCTGGCCAGATCAGTCTGAAGATCTGGGCTGAGTTTGGAGTTTGTAGAGTTAAAGCTGTAGGAGGAGTTAGAGTCAGAAATTTTAGTCTCAGAAGAATAATAATAATAACTAGATAAAAAAGTTCATCAAGACAAACTTTAAGTTGGCTTGAGAAAGCCAGACCAGAAAGTTTGAAAAAGTTTGAAAAGTTTAAAAAGTTTGAAATGTTTGAAAAGTTCAACAGATAAATAGTTTAAGAAGTTTAAGAAGTTTTAAGTTTGGATGGTTTTCAGTCTGAAATATTTAGAAGTTTTAAAGTTTGAATGTAGTCTGTCAGATAGATAGATATTATTGATAGTATTGGTCAGATTATCAATCAACAGAAAGATAGATGATTCTAACATTATTACCAAGTTACTAGCATGTTGCTAGTCTGTTTCTAGCAGGATTAGCAAGTTGTTAGCATGTTTTTAGCATGATTTAACATAATTAGAAAGTTGCTAGCATGTTGCTAGCAAGTTTCTAGCATGAATAGCATGTCGTTAGCATGTTTCTAGCATGATTAGCAAAGTTGCTAACATATTTCTAACTTGATTAGCATGTCGCTAGCATGTTTCTAGCATTATTAACAAAGTTGCTAGCATGTTTCTAACATGATTAGCATGTCGCTAGCATATTTCTAGCATTATTAGCAAAGTTGCTAGCATGTTTCTAACATGATTAGCATGTCGCTAGCATGTTTCTAGCATGATTTGCAAAGTTGCTAACATGTTTCTAACATGATTAGCAAAATTGCTAGCATGTTTCTAGCATGACTAGCATGTCGCTAGCATGTTTCTAGCATGATTAGCATGTCGCTAGCATGTTTCTAGCATGATTAGCAAAGTTGCTAGCATGTTTCTAACATGAATAGCATGTCGCTATCATGTTTCTAGCATGATTAGCATGTCGCTAGCATGTTTCTAGCATGATTAGCAAAGTTGCTAGCATGTTTCTAGCATGATTAGCATGTCGCTAGCATGATTCTAACATGACTAGCATGTCACTATCATGTTTCTAGCATGATTAGCAAAGTTGCTAGCATGTTTCTAGCATGATTAGCATGTCACTAGCATGTTTCTAGCATGATTAGCAAAGTTGCTAGCATGTTTTTAGAATGATTAGCAAGTTGCTAGCATGTTTCTAGCATGATTAGCCAGTTACTAGCATGATTAGCAGGCTACTAGCATGACTCTAGTTTGGCTAGTGATGGATAGATAGATAGATAGATAGATAGATAGATAGATAGATAGATAGATAGATAGATGAGTTTGATTGAGTTTGAATGGATTAGAACTACAGTACATAGAAGGGAAGCTTGATTGAGTCTCAAGGGATTCTGGGAGTTTTGACAGTTGAAATTTAAATAGTGTTGGCTCATTTGAACATTACGTCAATGTAAGTCTATGGGATTTTTCCGAGTTTTAAACGTCATTTTTAGGAAAACCATAAGTCCGATCAGTTAGAAAAGATATAGCAACTCGAGTCAGACCAGTCTGAAGAGCTGGGCTGAGTTTGGAGTTTGTAGAGTTAAAGCTCTAGGAGGAGTAGCAGTCAGAAATTTTAGTCTCAGAAGAATAATAATAACTTTAAGTTTAAATAGCATATCAGTAAGTTGGCTTTCTCAAGCCAACTTAATAATTGTACTACAACTGCCAAATAAACGAAAGTATTGTGCAAATACGATAGCAAATTGCAAACCAGCACAGCTTTTATTTATAAGTGACTTTAATCCACCAGTCGCTTATAGTAAGAGGACATGGCAACACCGACTGCAGTCAACCAATGAGATGCGTCGCTCTGATATCCAGCGTTCTCATTGGTTACTACGAGTTTACGTTTTCCCTTTGGAATAAAATCTACTGCAATATTGGTAACAACTTGCATTTGAGTACTGCATTATATTTTTAAAAAAAAAAATGGTTCTCGTGTCTTGTAATATGATGCAGTTTGAGTGTGAACTTGTGAACTGAGATATTCAAATTCACCATTCATAAAGCCAGAGAGATGTCACAATAATGACCATTAAAAAGGCTGACGTATGACGTATGCCTATATATTTTTGGTTTCAAACCATTTCTTTTAATTGAACCTATTATGTTCAGGGTGTTTCTGAAAAATATTTTAGCGAAGCACTTCCGCACTGCTGTTTCTGAGAGGAGAAAGTTGGTTGGCCAGAGAGGGAAACACGTCGCTGTTCCGGAACAACCTTCAGCAGCTCCCCGACAGCATCTTCTAGCATTCAGAGTAAGACATTTCAAATCTACTTTCACATTCACTTTGCATCTATAATACTATAACGCCAGGGAAACACTTCCTCTGCCGCGTTCCTAAACTCGTCAATCTCGTTTAAAAGCGACGTTTTTCGAAGCAACGACTTAACGTCAAGCGTCTACTATTAGTTTAACGTTACACATAGAGAGGAGAACGTCGCTGCGCTATGACTGCAAGGACGAAAATACTGCAATAACAAGTACAGTCCGTACTTTATAATAACACTGCAGCCAGCAACATTTAGTTTCTTAGAATATGGTCCCTCGCCTAAATTAAACAAAACTGATCCTAAACATCTTAGAAATTATCCTAGGACAACATCAGAGTCGGGTGGACGTGATCGAGGAAGTGCGGCTGGATTGCAGTGACGTGTTGAGTAATGACGGATAGGGACTGAGCACAGGGACAATTTCCACATATGCACACCGAGAGATACACATAATTACTTTACCTTTTAATATAACACACCGTCTCCCATAAGCAATAAATTAACGCGCGAGTAAAGGTCGACGAGACAGCCTTTTACTCTCCCCGCGTTACGCGATAGTCAGTGGGAGGAGAAAAAGTGAGAGAGAGATGGTTCATTTAAAAGCCTGTGAACGCCAGAGGAAAGCGTTCTTGAACAGAATGAGAGAATCGATCAGCTGACCTTCTGTCTTATTATTACTACTATAATAACTATAAGCCTCAAATCACGACAGGACTGTATTTATGTTGCTGTTTTCCCCATGACTTGAGCGGGATTAGGAATAAAACAGGATTATTGTTGTGAAATTTAACCGAACTGCGTTTCATAGAGTTTAGAGGACAGAGACTATGTCGCTTTACCTTGAAGGTAAGAACGTGTATAAGTCCTGGTTTTGCTGTTTTATATTTACTCATGAAGTATTTTTAAAGTTTGGGTTTCTGGATATATTTTAATTAATTAGATGATGCCTACTGGTATCTAGTGATCAAATGGATCTTACTGCACCATGTACAAGCTGTCAGTTGAATTCTGATGAGAGTGAGAACTGAATAGACCAATAGGCAATGCTGACTTTAGTTGCAAAAAGATGGAAAGGTTTATAGAGAGCATTCTGTAAACCCCAGACCTTTCCAGACTGTCTGTCCATTCCTCACTTTGGTTTGGCTGTCAGAGGTCTGGTTCTCTGACAGCTATTCATTTGGTCTGACGGTGTCTGTAATTTAAAGAGATTTTACATTAAACATGATTACTGGCTGAGGTACTGTTGCTGTTTGTATTTGGCAGCGTCTTGGATTTACAGTGGGGTCCAAAAGTCTGAGGTCACAGAAATCTATCTAAGATTTAAAGTCTAATTTAGACCTGGAAATCAAAAGAAGTTTTAGGATTTTGAAAATAATACAAAGAAGCATTGTGGGATACACTGCTCAAACTTTTGGACTCAGTAAAATTGTTTAATGGTTTCTAAAGTTTCTTATGCTCACAAAGCTAAATTTGTTTGTTAAAAACACATTTAAAACATAATACTGTGAAATATTATCTTTTTAAATATATTTTAAAATGTTAAAATGTTTTTTTTTTCTTTAATTGTTAGAAACCATGATTCTTTTTGAAGGAAGCTTTGACTATAGAAAGTTTAAAATAGCATTTATTTGGAATCAAAATATTTAGTATCAGATAGAAATAGAACTGTAAAGCCATTATAAATCATTAAAAATCTTTGTATAAAACTTTTGAGTGATAGTGTAAATCTTTAACAAGATTCTGCCTTTTTTATGGGTCACTTTTAAATTAGTTAGTTTGTGAAACTGATCACGTGAACTTCACCAGTGTACAGACGGTAACATGTTCTTACTTCCTCAATATGCTCTTTGGATCAGTCTCAAATCATGCTGGAAAACACGACCATCCCATATTTGTGGAGCTTAAGCGCTAAGGTCATTAGTGCAAAAGAGGGACATACAAATACAATTTCGACAAAGTTATGAAACTTATGGCTTTACTCTAGTAGTTTTTTTTATGTTTTCTTTGCTGTGAATGAAGAACACTGTAATATTGTCAGACCTGTGTGTGCCTTTTGGACTGTTTGTTTGTGTTTTCCCAGTGTGTGCCCATATTTGGTCTTCCTGTTCCTGTCCTCGTTTGTTACGTCATTGTCTCCTGTGGTGTTCTGATTGGTTTGTTTTGTGTATTTAAGTTTGGTTGTCCCCATGGTGTCTTGTCTGTGATTATATTGTCATTCAGTTCATGGTTATCGCTGTTTCTGGTTCCCTGCTGTTTTCCCTACGTTTGTTTTTCATGTACACTTTGGATTATACTAATAAACTGCACATATTGGATTTCCGCTCTTCTCCTGTTCATTCCCGCGCACACGACGACGTAAACCGTGACAGAATCACCGACCTCACAAAATGCTCTGGGCCGAGGAATATTTGTTTTCCATCCAGCAGGCAGAGAGGCCGTTGGAGCATTACGTGGAGGATTTTCTGAGCGTCGTACATCTGGTAAGTTGGAGCGATGCTACTATTAAGGCGTGTTTTCAAATGGGGCTAAACGATGATAGTTTGTTCAATTTGATAACTCCCGAAGATTGCCGCAAACCGGTTGCGGAATTTATCAACTATATCCTTGCCCTTTGTCATTCCGAGTTCCTTGTCGATGTGGAAGATTCTCCTCTTCCCCCCATTTGTAAACACGCGGCCGCTCCAGCTCACCACCAGCCAGAACTCTCCACGTGCTGCTCCAACGAGCCCGCTCCATCCGGTCCTCCCTCACTCACTCCAGTTCTTCAGAACTCCTCCCTCGCCCTCAGCCCAGAGCTCGCGGCCAGCTCCCAGACGCCGCCTCCCGCGGCCAGCGCTCGGACTCCCGCCGCGGCCACTAAGCGCAAGAAGCGCCGTAAAGTTGCAGCTGCCTCTCCAGTGTCTAGTCAAATTTCAGTTGTGTTTCCCGAGTCAAGTCAAGTTACAGCTGCATCTCCGGTGTCAAGTAAGACTGCAGCTGTTTCCGCTGAGTCAAGTCAAGCGGCTGAGTCAAGTCAAGTTGCTGCTGCTGTTCCTGAGTTAAGTCAAGTTCCCAAGTCAAGTTGTAGCTATGCTTCCCGAGTCTGCACGCAAGATGGCTGCCACGCAAGATGGCTGCCACGCAAGATGGCTGCCACGCCAGAGTCTGCACGCAAGATGGCTGCCACGCCAGAGTCTGCACGCAAGATGGCTGCCACGCCAGAGTCTGCACTCAAGATGGCTGCCACGCCAGAGTCTGCACTCAAGATGGCTGCCACGCCAGAGTCTGCAGCTTCTGAGTCAAGTCAAGTTGCAGCTGCGGTTCCTGTGTCAGGTCAACCTGCTGCTGTCATTCCAGAGTCAATTAAGATGCCAGCTGCTGTAAGTGAGTCATGTCAAGTTGCAAATGAGTTTCCTGTGTCAAGTCAAGTTGCAGCTATGGTTCCAGTACCAAGTCAAGCTGCTGCTGTCATTCCTGTATCAAATAAAGAGACTGCTGCTGTAACCGAGTCAAGTCTCGTCACGGCCGAGTCAAGTCTCGTCACGGCCACATCTCATGGGTTGAGTCAAGTTCCCGGTGCGCCTATTGCGTCAAGGCAAGTGACGACTGTGTTCCCCGAGTCAAGCCAAGTTGCAGCTATGCTTCCAGAGTCAGTTCTAGTTAAAGCTGCATCTCCTGAGTCCAGTCAAGTGGCAGCTGCATCTGCTGAAGCAAGTCAAGTTGCAGCTGTGTTTCCCGAGTCAAGTCAAGCTGCAGCCACGTCTCCTGAGTCCAGTCAAGTCTCAGCTGTCTCTACTGAGTCAAGTCAAGCTGCAGCTATGTTTTCTGAATCTAGTCAAGTTACGGCTATGTCTACTAAGTCTAGTCAAGTGACGTCTGCATCCCCCGAGTCTAAGCAAGTTGTAGCTGGGCTTTCCGAGTCCAGTCAAGCTTCCGAGTCCAGTCAAGCCAAAGATGTCGTTCCTGAATCAAGTAAAGTCACAACTGTTCCCCATGAGTCAAGCCAAGTTGTTGCGGGTGTTCCTGAGTCAAGTCACATCACCGCTGTGGTTCCTGAGTTAAGTCACGTTGTAGCTGTGTTTACTCCGTCAAGTCAAGAGGCTGGTTCAAGTCAAGCTACGGCTGTTGTTCCTGAGTCAAGTCTCGTCACGGCTGAGTCAAGTCACGTCACGGCTACATCTCCTGAGTCAAGTCAAGTTCCTGGTGCGTCTCCTGAGACAAGACAAGTTCCTGAGCACACACCAGAGCCCGAGCTGCCTCCAGCACGCCCACCAGAGCCCGAGCTGCCTCCAGCATGCCCACCAGAGTCCAAGCTCTCTCCAACGTGCTCTCTAGAGGCTGTGCTCTCGTCTGGTATCAAGTCCGCTATAGAAACCTCGTTCGTCGGAGAAGCCGCGCCAATGCCTCCTGAGGTGTCAGCCCAGGCTGTAGAACCTCATAGGGAGGCGGCGTTAACACTAGAACTCTCTGCTTCTCCCTTTTCTCTGTCCACCTCCTCTATCCCTGCTCTCCCCAGGTCCCTGTCTGTGACGCTGTTGCCCGCTCTGCCCTGGAAAGCTCCAGCTTGCCCTCCAGAGCCGGAGCTCTGTCCAGCAGAGCTGGAGCTAATACAATAAAATACAATAAAACATTTCATACTACTGAATAAGCTATTTATACCTGTCCAGCGCGCCCTCCAGAGCCGGAGCTCTGTCCAGCGCGCCCTCCTGCGCGCCCTCCTGCGCGCCCTCCTGCGTGCCCTCCTGCGCGCCCTCCAGAGCCGGTGCCTCCTCCAGCGCGCCCTCCTGCGCGCCCTCCAGAGCCGGCGCCTTCTCCAGCGTGCCCTCCAGCGCGCCTTCCAGAGCCGGCGCCTCCTCCAGCGCGCCCTCCTGCGCGCACTCCAGATTCTGCGCCTCATCCAGCGCTCGCCAGGGCTGGCAGAACCCTAAGTTCCCCCAAGAAAATTCTGGGGGGGGGGGCTACTCCCCTGTTCAGCCATGGCCACCTGGACTGTTTACCTGGCCATGGATTCCCGAACCCCTGGACCCGCCATGGCCACAAGGACTGTGTGCTCGGCCATGGCTCCTTGAACCCCCCCAGACCCGCCATGGCCACAAGGACTGTGTGCTCGGTCATGGCTCCCTGATCCGCCCTGGAGGTACGCCCCGATGTACCCTGTGTCTGCCCAGCATGGACCTCCAAGGCGCCCACCCTCCCACCCCAGTGTATGTGTTACGGCGCGAGTCGCGCCTTATTAGGGGGGGGGTAATGTCAGACCTGTGTGTGCCTTTTGGACTGTTTGTTTGTGTTTTCCCAGTGTGTGCCCATATTTGGTCTTCCTGTTCCTGTCCTCGTTTGTTACGTCATTGTCTCCTGTGGTGTTCTGATTGGTTTGTTTTGTGTATTTAAGTTTGGTTGTCCCCATGGTGTCTTGTCGGTGATTTATATTGTCATTCAGTTCATGGTTATCGCTGTTTCTGGTTCCCTGCTGTTTTCCCTACGTTTGTTTTTCATGTACACTTTGGATTACACTAATAAACTGCAAATATTGGATTTCCGCTCTTCTCCTGTTCATTCCTGCGCACACGACGACGTAAACCGTGACAAATATATACATACAGAAATGATTTGTTGTGTTGGCAGAATCATTTGTAAATGGCATGCAATATACACAATGCTGCAAAAGCCACCATTCTTAGTCATTTTTTTTCCCACTGCAAGAAATCAGCTGTTTAATAAGCTATTTATACCTGAACTCACCCTTTAAGTTACTCATGTTGGTTTAACCTCATGTAATCAGGTTGATTCAGTAGTATGAAATGTTTTATTGTATTAGTATTAAATACTTGAACAAAACAAATTCACATAAATTTCTAGCACATGAAGTAAATGTTTAGGTATTCTGACAGTTTTTCTTTTACAGTGTACCTTTACAAATTCCCCCAAGATGTAACTGTGCTAGAAGTATTATACTTATTGCATCACTCCACTCTCTTTCTTCTCAGATAATCACGTATGTTAAAGAGCAAATCAATATTTCATGTCCTTTTATTTATTTAGTTGGTAATTAGCTGTGCATGTAAATGTAAATGTGGTCAAGCAGGATTCAGTCAGGTAAAGCAATGGTACACAAGGTATTCTACAACTCATCAGAATTGCAAACACATTTAAAGAGCATTTAAGTATTTAAACCTTAGATGTTTACTAAGATCCTTCTATTATCTGTTGAAACCCACAATAATATTTACATTGTTAATAAGCTTAATATACATAAAATCATCATTTATTTGATACTTTCAATTGGGAGGTGGCTGTCCCGAACCCTAACCTCTAAATTTCAACTTATGAAAATGATATTGAAATAATTTTTGCATTTTATTCCATTGTTGTTTTAAAAAATATATCTTTTTGATTTTTTTTAAAAAGTGAAGTTCAAAAAATATATTTACTCTATATTTTCTTTGTAAATTCTGAAACTTAAATTTTAAAGTTCGATTTTAACTACACCCTAAAGTTCGATTTTAACTACAATATATATGTGTCACGTTCTCTCGTAGGTGAGTAGATAAGCCCCATCATTTTGACGTTAAAGTGTTCAAAAGTCTGAAATTCTGTGTGTAACTAAGCAAACACCTTTTTTTTCTGCAATTAAACATACTTTTTGGGTGTTATTCCATAACATTTAGTTTTTATATGCACAACTGTTCTTGTAAAACTTTGAGCTAGATTCCAAAGTATCTAAAATTGTCACTACCAAAACAGTCATGACCAAAACATTTGGTGAGGTTTTTTGAGTGTTATTCCATAAAATTGAGTTTTTATGTGTGTACAACTGTTCAGAACTGTGCTAGCTAACCATGTTATCATACTAGGTTCAGAAGTATCTAAAATTTTCACTACCGAAACATGTCATCATTGTTTGGTAGTGACAAAAAGGAACAAATAATTCTTTATTTGAGGGGAATTTTTTTTAGTACAGTTATGCAAATTGTAGTTATTTTTAGTTATTCTAGTATGTTTTAGTAGAGTTTTAGTATGAGTTAAAATTCTGTAATGTGATATGGTCGCTACCAAAACATTACTGTTGTCTTAGAAGGAATATGAGTCTGAATCCTGTTGCCTTTTTATCTCCCCCACTTTCCTTTCTTTCCTTTCCTTCTATACTGTCCTCTAAATAAATGGCCTGTAAATAATAATAATAATAATAATAAAGAATACAGTTGGGCATTTCCTCCTCCTCCTCCCTATCTCAAGCTCAGCATCTATTATTGGACAAACCATATCAAACTAAATGTAGATTAACCTGTTTATTGTACCCACTTGTTTGTGGTAGAACAGGGAAGTCTGAGTCACACCTTACATTACAGCCAGTGTAAATGGGTAACGTTACAACAAATTAACCCTGAGCCCAGTGGATGATGCAAATGCTCTTGGTAACATATGTGCTTTCATGTCTTATCATTGTGGGCCACAAGTAAGGTGGTGGTACAATTATCAATGTACCCTGTCAGTTTTCTTATCTGCAAGTAAGATTTATTCAAAACAATCTATTGTAAAAGATTTTTTAAGATTTGAAAGATTTGAACACCAACTCTATTCTCCATTTCTACTGCAGATTGTTTGCTGGAAAATCATTGAACTATATTTTATTCATTGTATAGTTAATGTGAGAACTTTAACATTAAGGTGTTTGGTTTTAATTTTAGGTCTGAGTAAAGAGCTACCGAGCAACACCAACGGGATGGCTCAGTTTCAGGAAGTGATGCGACAGCAGCTGGAGAGCTCTATGCACGTCGAACTGGAAAAACTCTTAAGCACAGTCAAAGGCCCAGAAGCTGAGGTGAGATACAAGCTACAAACAATTAAACACATAAAAAAATTGTACTACTTGAATGATCTATGTATACTACTATTCAAATGTTTGGGGTCTGTAAGATTTTTAATGTTTACCAAGGCTGCATTTGTTTGATTAAAATTACAGTAAAAACTGTAATGGTGAGAAAAATTATTACAATTTAAAATAACAGTCTTACACAGTTTAACACATTTTAAAATGTAATTTATTCCTTTGGCGGCAAAGCTGAAATTTGCGTAGCCATTACTCCAGTCTTCAGTGTGATATGATCCTTAAAGGGTTAGTCCACCCCAAAATGAACATTTTGTCATTAATCACTAAATCACTATTTTGACAATTAAAGACATCGTCAAAATAGCGGTTCAATCTGAATTTGTCTCCTCCGCGTCAGCGTATCGCCATTTTGGAGAGTATTCGCTGGATGCAAACTGCGTACGCCATTCTGTGTCAAACTGCACCACACGGATACTTTTTCTGTGTATATTTACGCTTTGATTTGAACGTACGCAGTTTGCGTCCAGCGGATACTCTCTAAAATGACGCTACGCGTACAAAAAAGTATTCTCGTCGCTTCATAAAAGTCAGATTGAACCACTGATGGCAGATGGACTGTTTTGACAATGTCTTTCATACTTTACTGGGTCTTGATAGTGGTATTTACCTGGCAATCAATAGGACAGTCACAAACCTCCTGGTTTTCATCCAAAATATCATAAATTGTGTTTCGAAGATGAACGAAGCTTTTACAGGTTTGGAACGACATGGGGTTAAGTGATTAATGACAAAATTTTCATTTTGGGGTGTAGAAACCCTTTAAAGGATTAGTTCACCTCCAGAATAAATATTTAATGTAAATTTACTTACACCCATGTCATCCAAGATGTTCATGTCTTTCTTTCTTCAGTCGCAAAAACTCCATGTCATTTTCTCCTCCAACTACAAAATCATTCGACATTGTGGTTTAATCTTTTTCTGTAAAGGGCATTTGACTTTCTTTGCACTTTTGTTTTGTAAAAACTGGGTTGCTACTTCCACCTATGTCACTCATGCATGATTATGTAATGCATGAGGACAACCTAGTGCAAAACGAGCATTTGTGGTTGCAAAATATATGAATTTTAAGTTTTTTTTAGAAAATGACAGATTATTTTGCTAGATAAGCTGCATTGAAACTGCAGTTTGGACCTTCAATCCATTGGGTCACATTGAAGTCCACTATATGGAGAAAAATTCTAAAATGTTTTCCTCAAAAACCTTAATTTCTTCTCGACTGAAGAAAGACAGACATAAACATCTTGAATGACATGAGAGTGAGTAAATTATCAGGAAATTTTTATTCTGGAAGTCAACTTCTCCTTTCAGGCTAATATGCTTATTGGGCATTCAAGAAACATTTGTTATTGAGGAAACATAATACATTTTCAGGATTCTTTCATGAACTGAAAGTTCAATGCAACAGCATTCTTTGCTTTAAAAAAAAAAAATCATAGTTTAGGTGTGATCAGGAACATATAACGGTTTCTGGATCATGCAAAAGTTTTTAGTTACTGATGCGATTGGAGAAATGCTCTATTCATCATCAGCCATGATTCCACAATATCTTCCACAAGCAAAAGGGGGATGTACTTGGGGGATTACCCAGATAAAGCAAGTAGTATTTGGCTGGTTATGTGATCTCAACATGTCAGATCAGGAGGCGATCCTGCGCCATGTAAAACAAAACTGCTCTTATTAGACTGCTGCCATGACTGGAATTTTCATCTCAAGTGAGTGTGCATCATTGTAAACACATTTTTTAAAAGTACACTCATTTTTTAATGTTAACAATTACTGTGTGCACGTTTAATTAGAAACAAAAATCATAATTTATTCTTTATAGTCTCACAGTTTCAGTGCACATTAGAATGAAGAAGTGAGCAAAGATGAAAAATGAGAGGGACCCTCTTTTGGTGCCATCTGAGTGCTGCAGCTGATGAACGACATGCTAGTGTGACAGGAGAGATTTCATTGCACTACTGAGCTGATGTTTAATTTGTCTCAGTTCTTCAGGCCCGCATTTTTCCCCTTCCTTCATTTTCTCTTTTTTACTAAACGTCTCAGTTTTGAGTTAATTAGACCAGGTCAGATAGCAAAACTCTGAGCTGTTTGGCGATCTACCGAAGTGTTTCCTCAGGACCATATGGTAATAATCAGGCTTAGCCGTCATCACAGTGACACATACTGACGCTTGTATCCCTCCCTCTCCATTACACACAGACTCCCGTAATCCCACCCAAACATTTACCGCCAAATGACGTATTAAAACCCACACCCTGCTAGTTCAAATAAAGTATGATAAGGAAATGTGAAGACGCCTTCAATTACAGTTTACATAATTGCCTTACTTTTATGAAGACATGTTTGATATGTATGCATATAAACTGTCATTCTACTATTCATTGTAGCCACCTTTTAAGTCAGGATGTCAAAAGCACAGTCACATGTTGATTCTTAAGTAAAGTAACATTATCTGTATTGTTTTCTGATTCATAAGTGGCTCTCACATTAATGTTTGAAGCAAATCAGAACAAATCAATTTTAAAATGGTGAACTGAATATAAACCTGGTAAGTTCAGTTCATGGAAAAAAATGGATGTCAAAATTCCAAGTAGGCAGTGAAATACATTCTGATAGACCTGTTGCTGTTTTATTATTAGAATATTAATATTAATATTAATATTAATCAAGCAAACAATGTTAACATTATTATTTTTTTAATAAAATGTTATAATATACAGTGCTGTTCAAAAGTGTGGGAACAGTAAGATTTTTAATGTTTTTTTAAAGATGTTTCTTATGCTCATCAAGGCTGCATTAAATATTACTTCAATGTAAAATAACTGTTTTCAGTGTGAAAAATATAAAAAAAAATTTCCTGTGATGCAAAGCTGAATTTTCAGCATGATTACTCCAGTCTTTAGTGTCACGTGATTCTTCAGAAATCATTCTAATATGCTTATTTATTATCAATGTTGAAAACAGTTGTACTGCTTAATATTTTGTTGGAACCTGTGATACTTTTTTCAGGATTCTTTAATAAATAAAAAGTTAAAATAGATATCTTTTCTAACAATATACACTACAATTTAAAAGTTTTATTTTACTTTTATTCACCAAGGAGGTGTTAAATTGATAAAATTGAAAAAATTATAGCAAAGACTTATATTGTTAGAAATTATTTCTATTTTGAATATGCTGTTCTTTTTATTGCTGTAACTTTTTATTCATCAAACAATCCTGAAAAAAGGATCACAGGTTCCAAAAAATATTAAGCAGAACATAAATATTAAGAATGTTTCTAACATTGATAATAAAAGTAATAAATCAGCATATTAGAATAATTTCTGAAGGATCATGTGACACTAAAGACTGGAGTACTGGCTGAGGAAAATTCAGCGTTGCATCACAGGAATAAATTATATTTTAAAATATATTAAAATAGAAAGCTAATATTGTAAGGTGTAATAATATTTCACAATATTAGGTTTGTTTTTTTTTAATTTTTATCTATGTATTTCTTTTTTGATCACGTAAATACAGTCTTGATATAAGAGAATTCTTTAAAAAACATTAAAAATCTTACTGATCCCAAACTTTTGAATAGCAGTGTAAATGTAAATATATTTTTACTACTGATCAAAATTTGAGGTCAGTAAGATTTATGAAAGAAGTCTCTTATGCTCATAAAGGCTGCATTTCTTTGAAGGAAAATACAGTTAAAACATTGTAAAATATAAATTTTTATATATATTTTAAAAAGTATTAATTTGGCTGAAATTTCAGCAGCCATTACTCCATTTTTCATAGTCATGATCCTTCAGATCTGATGTGATTTATATATTTATATTAATTATATTATACTGTTACAGTATTTTTTAAAATCTTTTTTAAATAAAGGTGTATGTACATCAGCATAATAATTTTTGCTATGGTATCAAGAATCAATAAATTTCACTGGCAATGGTATCGACTATGGAAATGTAAGTATTGTAACAACCCTAAATCTATAGTATTTAGTAAATGCATTTTATTAAGTGCTACTTAATACTACTTAAGCGTTAACAGTTGTTCTCTTCTGTCAATATTGCCTCACAAGCTTCTTTTCAGGTTTATTTATCAAAGTTACACTTTGATTAGAGTACAGAGTTATTGAACTTTAAATTCTCAGCAGGCACAAGGGAGTTTTATGGATTTTCATCAAACAGGTTTTATTTTTAATGATGTGCTCAGTGAGAGGCCTGAGGACCCAGTGATCTTTCTCAGCAGGGTGTTAATTATTTCAGAAGCCTTTAGGAGTTTTAATTGCCAGATTGTAGAGAACAAGGTTAGAAAGTTATGCTGGCAGGTTGTTTATTATGCTGATAAAATTATGTTTTTTCTTTAAAATAAGCAGACTAGAATCATAACAAATGTGTGATTCAGAAGAAGGTGACAGCCGATGCCCTTTAAATGTAAAAAATTTAAATCCAAATGTAAAGTACATACTGATGATTAAAAATGCACATTGACTGACCGCTATTATGCATAATCTGAAAAATTATCTAGAGGTTGAGTTTAATGACTGATAATGATTTGTTTCTCAGAACGAGAAAACAGGAAGGACATTCCTCAATAATTAACTCATTTTTGTCTGTTCTCTTCCTCAGGTGTCTAAGAAGGACTTTGAAGGCTTTAGGAATTTATTCCACCGATTTCTGCAGGTGAAGGGACCTTCAGTAGAGTGGTCAAAAATCAACAGGCCCCCTGAGGACTCGGTAAGATGAGCAAGTGATTGATCGCAACACAGGCCTAATTCTTACATACTCATATTATTCATTTCATTTGATTGTAGACTTATAAACTCAATATGCAGAGAAAGCAAAGCCTGATGTATCTATACACGCTTCAGGCATTAAAACTGAGAGCCTTTCTTTTGAGTCTCGTGTGTGGGCATTAGTGTTGCCTCAGGCTCTGGGAATTACCCAGCTGTGATTAAGTCCAGCATGAAATAATTTGCATGACATTCAAACACGTTTAGAGTTAGAGTAACAGTCATTAGCCTTCATAGACCTAATGTGAATGATTGTGTGTGTGTGCAAGGAAAATCATAAATAAAGCTTTGAAATGGATTCATCTGTGGACAAGGGAGAGTGCAAGGAAAACAAGTCATGAACAAAAGTATCTCCTAATTTGATTTGGCTGTGTGTGTGTGTTCATGTTTCACATAAAGAATTCCATGTCGGTCTGCTTTCCTCTGGGTCTGTGCTGATTATGCAATGTTCTCTTGCGTGTGGGTTTCTCAGAAACCCACACGCAAGACTTTCAGCTCCGTGAGGAACCACATGCAGACTGTACTATGAAACTGCGAAATGTTTGATACTATAGTCTGCAGCATATAGCCAGGTCATCAGAGCAGGATATTAAATGCCTTAGCTCCTTCCAACTCCTTTCAGACTTCAAGAGTGATGTTGACTGATCCTTGTGTGTATATCCATGTTAATTTAAGGATATTTGAAGAAGGTGACGTTGAAATGCTGTAATATGTTTGGTTTGGGACATTGGGACCTTAGGGATGGGCTGTCTGTGCTTTCTCTCTTTGTAACTTGAGGGTGTGTCATTGTGTGCATGTCCTTATGAAACAGTCTTTGACAAAAAAAAAAAAATACTCATTCGCCCTTAACATCTGCTGGGTGTATAAAGGCTAACCAGTCCTTGTCTGTTGCCACATAACGTCTGGATCCTGTGACATCACGCCTTATGTTTGCTGTAATAATGACCAGTGTCGTCCCAGTAGATATAGCTGTTACACCCAAGATAAGTGGTTGATTGACTTGTTTGTGGTTTAAAAAGGTCAATATTGGAACTTTTACCCAGAACTTTTTACCCAGGGTTTATGTCGAGGTCATGACATTTCACATTCTTTATCTCCCAAACCCACATAATCCACCAGATTTAAAAATGCAGAATGCACTTCACACAAACTGATGTTCTCAAGGTAATTTTCAGCTTTTAAAGGAGAAGTTCACTTTTAGAACTAAAATTTACAGATAATTTACTCACCCCCTTGTCATCCAAGATATTCATGTCTTTCTTTCCTCAGTCGTAAAGAATTTTTTTTTTCTCTCCATATAGTGGACTTCTATGGTGCCCCTGAGTTTGGACGTCCAAAATGCAGTTTAAGTGCAGCTAAAAGGGCTCTAAATGATCCCAGCCAAGAAGGAAGGGTCTTATCTAGCAAAACGATTGGTTATTTTCTAAAAAAAAAAATGTATAATTTCTATACTTTTTAACCTTAAATGCTCATGTTGTCTAGCTCTGTATGAACTCTTGTGTATTCCGGTTCATGACAGTGAGGGTACGTCGAAAAACCGACCCAGTGTTTGGAAAAGTAAACATGTAAAGATCAAACGCCCTTTACAAAAAAAGGTAAAACAGTGATGTAGGGCGATTTTGATGCTGGAGAAGAAAGTGAGGTGAAAGTTTTTTGACATACCTCAGCTGTCATAAACCAGAATACACAGTGCTAGACAAGACAAAATGTTAAAAAGTATATAAATTGTAATTTTTATAGAAAATGACAGATCATTTCACTAGATAAGACCCTTCTTCCTCGGCTGGGACCGTTTAGAGCCCTTTAAAGCTGCATTTAACCCTTGTGCGGTCTTCATTTTGGGTTGTACACTTATGGTCTTTGGGGTCTCTAGAGACCCCACGCAACAAAATGTAATTTTGTAACAAAATAATAGTTTTTTCCTAAAACAAAATTTTTTTCTGTTCATTAATGTTTTTACTACATTTGTGCCATTTTCGGAGGATTTATTATGATTTTTTAAATTTATATAAATTAATAAATAAATATTTAAAAAAATAGGTTTTTATGCAAAAACAGCTTTTTGTGTAAAATTCACTTTATGAAAGACCCACATTTTTAACTTTCATTCATGGTATAACATGGATCATTTGACATGGTTTGGTGTAAGATTTTTGCCCATCATTTTGAAAATGCCGGTTTAAAAATACAAAATTATCATTTTTACCAGTAGATGGCTGCAGAGCTCCACTATTTACTATGTGCTATTTGACTAACTGAAAGACATTTTTTTACAAGTTTTTCAGTGGGAAAGGAAAGGATGTGACGTGTGGCCAAGTATGGTGACCCATACTCGGAATTTGTGCTCTGCATTTAACCCATCCAAGTGCACACACACAGTAGTAAGAAGTGAACAAACACCCGGAGCAGTGGGCAGCCATATTGCTATCGCTGCGGCACCCGGGGAGCAGTTGGGGACCTTGCTCAAGGGACTCACCTCAGTCGTGGTATTGAGGGTGGAGAGAGCACTGATTATTCACTCCCCCCACCTTCAATCCCTGCCGGATCAGGGAACCATTAGGCCACATCTTTTTTTTTTATTTATTTATTTTTTTTTGGATTTTATCTACATATGAAATCAAAATTATAAAAATAAAAATTACTTTTTGTCAAAGTAATGGATGAATTGATAAATTTTGAGTGGATGAATTTTGAATGGACATTTTGTTGGTTTGATTCTAATCATAATGTAACTATTGAAAAACTGATTTTTTTCAGTACAAAAAATATTAAACTTTGACAAAAAGTAATTTTTATTGTTATAATTGTGATTTCATTATATGTAGATATCAATCCAACTGAAAAAACGTAAAAATAGCAAATAGTAAATAGTGAGCAGCCATATTGCTATCGCTGCGGCGCCCGGGGAGCAGTTGGGGACCTTGCTCAAGGGACTCACCTCAGTCGTGGTATTGAGGGTGGAGAGAGCACTGGTTATTCACTCCCCCCACCTTCAATCCCTGCCGGATCAGGGACTCGAACCTGCAGCGTTTCAGTTGCAAGCCCGATTCCCTAACCATTAGGCCACGTCTTTTTTTTTTGTTGTTGTTGTTGTTTTGTATTGGATTTTTGGATTTTATCTACATATTATGAAATCACAATTATAAAATATATTTGTCAAAGTAATGGATGAATTGATAAACTTTGAATGGATGAATTTTGAATCAACATTTTGTTGGTTTGATTCTAATCATAATGTAACATTATTGAAAAACTGATTTTTTCAGTACAAAAAATATTAAACTTTGACAAAAAGTAATTTTTATTGTTATAATTGTGATTTTATTATATGTAGATATCAATCCAACTGAAAAAACTTGTAAAAAGATATCTTTTAGTTGGTCAAATAGCAAATAGTAAATAGTGGAGCTCTGTAGCCATCTACTGGTAAAAATGATAATTTTTTATTTTTAAAACTGCATTTTCCAAATGATGGGCAAAAATCTTACACCAAACCATGTCAAATTATCCATGTTATCCCCATGAATGAAAGTTAAAAATGTGGGTCTTTTATAAAGAGTTTATAAAAAGCTGTTTTTGTATAAAAACCTAATAAAAAATATGTATTTATTAATTTATATAAATTTTAAAAAATGTAATAAATCCTCTGAAAACGGCACAAATGTAGTAAAAACATTAATAAACAGGAAAATAATATTTGTTTTAAAAAAAAAAGTATTACTTTGTTACAAAATTAAATTTTGTGGCATGGGGTCTCTAGAGACCCCAAAGACCATGAATGCGACTGTTTTTTTGACACTAACATAAAATCAAGATATCACTCCAATTTTTTTTTTATTTGTAGATCTAGATAGTGCTGACAGGTTTTCAAAGTCTCATGTCATTTCGACAAAGAGAACATTTTTTAAAAATTAAGCAAATGTCATTTGCGGGTCAAAAAGACCCCGAAGACCGCATGTGCATTTTGGAAGTTCAAACTCAGGGGCACCATAAAAGTCCACTATATAGAGAAAAATCCTGAAATGTTTCCCTCAAAAACCATAATTTCTTTACGACTGAAGAAAGAAAGACATGAACATCTTGGATGACAAGGGTGTGAGTAAATCTGTACATTTTTGTTCTGAAAGCGAACTTCTCCTTTAATGCCTTGTATTATTTCTATGAACCTTTAAATACTGCCATCAGCCTCTCTTTCTGTAAGATGGAGAAGCTCTTTTAATGTGCTTACAAAGCAAACAGACTCATGAAACTAATGAGATTCTGGTCTTGTGACACTGTGGGATCTGTGAGACTTTTTATTTATGCAGTTTGTTAATTACGAATGTGTGAACAGGTTTGAGTTTTGAGCAACTGGAATGTGGCTGACCTGGAAATAAGTTATCGACAATCTGATTCAACCTGTGTGCCAGGTTTAAGACAAAAGGATTCCTGAGCCACCTATGCCACCTGAGCTGCATTGCAATTATTCAGTCACATGCACAACAAGAAACAGAAACAGAAAACTGTAGAGACTTAAGCCATACCACCACAGCAAGAACACCTGATCAGATACTCGTGTATATTAACACAATTAATAACACAAGTGCTAAAAGGTTGGTTTGTTGAGTGCTCTAAAAGAGATGTTGTCAGATGTTGAGATTATATCAACATAGGAGACTGACACATATATGTTACACCACTACACACTATTGTTACACTCTCTCTCTGTAATGCTACTTAATCACATTCAACATATATCACTGCTGTTACTGAATTATTTTAAGTCATGAGTATTAATGGATGGCATTATGAATGTGCATGCATATGTTTGTTTGTAGCCCATTAAGATGCAGTCAATATAGAAGATATTTTTCAGGGCTTTTTTTTTTTTAATTACAAGGTTGACTGATAACCTAGTTTCACTGCACGGTAGACTTGAACCAAGCCAGTCAAAACAACAAACAAAATTTTAAAAATGTAAATGGTGTTGTCTTAAATGAATTGGATTAACATGTAAATTTCACAGTGTATGAATATAGTAATAATTATGTACCATGTTGCCATCTGACACCATGGTCTGTGTGGTGAATGGGAGTGTAAATGTCAAATAACATTCTTTGATGAAGTCCTGTCATTCTACAATAATGTGGCTGAATTTACACTACCAGTCATAGGTTTTAGGATTTTTAATTTTAAAGAAGTCTCTTCTGCTCACCAAGCCTGCATTTATTTGATCCAAGGTACAGCACAAATATTTCAAATATTTTTACTATTAACTGTTTTCTGTTTGAATATATTTTAAAATGTAATTCATTCATGTGATTTCAAAGCTGAATTTTTAGCATCATTACTCCAGTCACATGATCCTTCAGAAATCATTCTGAAAAAAAACAAAATAATAAAAACATTTATTATTATTAGGTTGAAAACAGCTGAGTAGATTTTTTTTTTAGGTTTCTTTGATGAATGGAAAGTTCAGAAGAACAGCATTTATCTGAAATGGAAATCTTTTGTAACATTATAAATGTCTTTATAATCACTTTTGATCAATTTAAAGTATCCTTGCTAAATAAAAGTATTAATTTCTATAATTTCCTTACCAAAATAAATAAATAAATAAAAATTATACTGACTCAAAGCTTTTGAATGGTATAGTGTATAATGTTAAAAAAGTGTTTTATTTCAGATAAAATCTTATTTTTGGATCTTTTACTCAACTTACTCAATTTACTCAACTGTTTTAAATATTGATAATAATAATAATAATAATAATAAATGTTTCTTGAACAGCAAATCAGCATATTAGAATTATTTCTGGATGATCATGTCACTGAAGACTGGAGTAATGATGCTGAAAATTTAGCTTTGATCACAGGAATTACATTCTAAAATATATAAAAATAGAAAATAGTTATTTTAAATAGTAAAAATATTTTACAATATAACTGCCTTTGCTGTTTCTGGATCAAATAAATGCAGGCTTGGTGAAAAAAAAACAAAACATTAAAAATCTGGTAGCGTACATGGACAGACTATCCCCACAGTTTTTGAAGGAATCATTTAGGGATTGAAAATACATAAATGTTTACACAGTAGACCATTTAAAAGGATTTTCTCTTTGAAACGGCTCAGAGAATTGCTGTCTCCCCGGCTGTTGTTCTCTCCAAGTGATGGGCAGCCCTGGGATTTCAGCCACCAACCTCTCTGCTGGCAGCCTCACTGTTTGAGCACCGTAAACTTCAAATATGTATCCAAAAAGATGCATACTCCGTATTATATTTCATCTGATCACTGAGACTGCATATGGCTGTATCTGAGCACTTTATGACCAAGAATCTACAGATTTTAGAATTGTATGGAATGGAATTAGTTCTGTGGTCACAGATTCCACCGATTTGAAATGAAGAATGATTTTTGTCATAATTTGTCACCAAATCAGTTAATCACAAACTTCGCCCCACAGCTGATTTTATTGGTCAACTCAATCATTTTCCTGTTAAGAAAAGATCAGTTTTCATGGATCCAGTTCAGAGTTCAGAAATCTCATGGATGGATCATGATAAACAGTAATGCTATCTATGAGGATGCAGGGTTTATTTTAGGATTACCAGGATTAGAGTTTATCTTAGGGTTGGGGTTAGTATTTGTTTCAGTTTGTGTAGGCAGTCAGTACTGTGATTGACATGACCAGTGAAATCTTTTTGGCTGCACTTTGGTTTGTGCTTCACGGGTTTGGGGGGAAAAAAATCATGCTTTCATTTTATCTTTACCCCTCTCTTACACAGACACGTGTCTTGACTTCCCTCTCTCACTCACTCGTTTCTCTCTGACAAACATTATGACCTTGGTTACATCATCCTCTCCATCTGTCTGTGTGTTTATGTCACGGAAATGCTGAGTGTAATAGAGATATAATGTTTTTAATCCTTTTTCCATGCTTGTGGTTATCTATTTGTCATAATATCATAAAGTGGGGCGTTGTGCTCTGAATTTTAGCGCAAGTATGTAGTGATATTTTATTGGTATCTGACTCATCAGTGATGTCTCATGGTGGTGTCCCATGGCCCTCTGGGAAACGAGGAATGGAGTAAAAGGAAAGGCTCTTTTCTTACAAAAACATATCCGTCGTCTTTTTCTTCTCGTCTTTCAGTCTCCCTCCCACCAGTACTATTGATCCAGCAGTTGGACTGTTTATTCAGTTAAACATAGTCATTTTTTCTGCCTCTATGAGATGTGTTGTGCTTGCACAATGTGTGTTGTGGTTGTTTGCTGTATTTGAAAATGATCCTAGTGATTCTTGAAGATTGATCGCAGACACAATCATAACAGCGCACTAACCACAACGTTTGACTTAGTCAGATTTTTTTGGAGAAGAATCCAATGAGACACACACACACACACACACACCAATAGCAACAGCATCTGGATGAAATTTAGAAACTCCATTGTAGTCACTGAATGGATCATTTATGAACTCAAGTATAATATAATCCAGAACTCCTTACATAAACTTCCAGATGGTGATAAAATGTTAGCATTTCATGACTGACATTTGTTTGTCTTTCTTGTCTTTGTTTCAGATCCAGCCATATGACAAGATCAAGGCAAAAGGTCTACCGGACAACATAGCAGATAGTCTGAATAAGTTGGTGGTGGTGAAGCTGAATGGAGGTCTGGGAACCAGCATGGGCTGCAAAGGGCCCAAGAGCCTTATTAGCGTCCGTAACGAGAATACTTTCCTGGATCTAACTGTCCAACAGATTGAGGTTTGTCATATGACACTGAAAGTCAAAAGTTTTTGAACAGTAAGATTTTTTTATGTTTTTTAAAGAAGTCTCTTTTGATCTCCAAGCCTCCATTTATTTGATCCAGTTTTAGCAAAAGCAGTAATATTGTGAAATATTTTTACTATTTAAAATAACTGCTTTCTATTTAAATTTATTTTAAAATGTAATTTATTTCTGTGATCAAAGCTACATTTTCAGCATCATTACTTCTTTCAGTGTCTTCAGTGTCACATGATCCTTCAGAAATCATTCTAATATGCTGATTTGCTGTTCAAGAAACATTTTTTATTATTATTATCAATATTTAAAACATTGATAATTCATTCTATTCATAAAAGAAATCCGAAAAAATTCTGCTCAGCTGTTTTCAACATAATAATAATAATAAGTGTTTTTGAACAGCAAATCAGAATATTAGAATTATTTCTGAAGGATCATGTGACTGGAGTAATGATGCTAAAAATACAGCTGTGAAATCACAGGAATAAATTAAATTTTAAAATGTATTAAAATAGAAACCCGTTATTTTAAATAGTAAAAGAAATTCAAAATTTTACAGTTTTTACTGTACTTTAGATCAAATAAATGCAGGCTTGGTGAACAGAAAAGACTTCTTTAAAAACATTAAAAATCTTACTGTTCAAAAACTTTTGACTGGTAGTGTATAGTTTCACACATGGAGGTCTATAATGTTTTCCTGTTAATCTCAATGACGGTTGTTTAGTGGGGCCTAAAGTGGCCATTGTTCCTTTGATTTAAACAAGCTTGTTTGTTGCCACGAAATGCCATGAACATTTCCATCCTACATCATTTGCAATATGTAATTAGCATTTGGTTTAAAAATACACATCACTACAATTCTGGGAATGTACATTCAGTTATGCTCTTTTTTTTAAATGCTTTTCAAATAAGAGAGCTCAGATTTGAACCCAAAGAAATATAAATCAGTCCAGCTGGGGAAAACACAGCAGCTGTATGAGAGATTTGAAAGTGAGCAAGTAGACCTCCACCCACAGGTCTTAAATCACAAACATATGTTCCTCAGTCTTTCCCTTCTCTTGCTCTCCTCATCTACAGCTGTACAACTCAGGCACATTCCTTCATTTATACAGAGCGAGCATTTTAAACCGGCAGCAACGGGCTCTGTGCTAGTTATTTTTCTCAGTGCCGTGGACTGAAAGATAGGTAGTGAGCATGAAAGAGAACTTAGGGTGAAACCGAAACAGAGAGAGCTGTGTTCTGGGCAAGAGGGAAAAAAAAATAGGGGCTGAACACTGAGCCCTGTGGGACGCCCTCGCTGAAGAACACTCAGCTCAGTGTCTCTTCGACAGACCGTTTACCTGCCTCATGTCGTCAGATATCCCACTCACTGAATAAGGCCCATTAGTACATGTAAATGGGTAATCTGTCCTTCTTTCTCAGAAATACAGGCTGTCGTTTCTGTACTTGGCAGGCCTTTAGCAAGCCCTTAGCCCATCTTATTACCATTTGGCTTCTCTTCAGGCTGAGATTTATGGGCACACATTTATAGGAAACTGATTTAACATGTGTCATCCAGCAGTGTATGAAAGAATATGATGCATACTCCTTTTAATAATTTTTATGATAAAAAAAAATATTTTCAGTATAGTTAACCATTAACACACAGGAGAATTACATTTAATTATGGGTAGTTCCTTAATTAGGGAAAGTTTTTTTTTGTTTTTTGGTTTTTTTTGTAGCCTAGTATGATTGTAAAAAAATAGTTTAAAAAATTGCATTGAACTTTTTAAAATTTGACAGATTTTCTCCATTTTGAAATTGAGCAAGATGGTTAATGTCAGCTTGTGCTACATTGAAAAGCATCTGCATTCATTTGGACACTCATGTGTTTTTACCAAAGGGTTTTTGTAATTTGTCTGAACATTTACTGCAGAAACTGGTTTCCGGCATTAGGCTTAAACTTTCAAAAATACCCACTTTTTTACTTTCAGTTTTTACTGCAGTACTGTTGATACCTTGCCAATTCACCTAATAATGATCTGATTAATTATTGACCCTGTTCAATATCCCAGTGTAACTACAGAGATTAGATAGGAGAGATGTCTATATCCATTTGAGACCATATTTTATCAGCTTGGCTCTTGTGTTAAAAATCTCACATTTACAGCGTTGCTGTCTAAACAGTAACTTCTATTGCTTACAATTATCTAGAGTTCATTGTCCCAGATAAAACCGAATGTGCTGCAGAACGTAATAAACATGCCATAGTATCTGTATTAATGAGAAACAATGTGGGTTCACAGTCACTGTTAGCTTGTTTAGAATGTTAATAGATAAAACATGAGTTAACTTGAGTGATAATGTTTTTACTAAGTCATTTTTTTTTCTCTGTGTTCTCTAGCACTTGAATAAAACATATAATGCCGATGTTCCACTGGTGCTCATGAACTCTTTCAATACGGATGAAGACACTAAGAAGATCCTGCAAAAATACACGCATCACAGAGTCAAGATACACACTTTCAACCAGAGCAGGTATTACGCCCCCCACCCCCGCACACACACATTTACCTGAATGAAATAGACTTTTGTTTACTATCAAATGAAGCTTAGTTAATAAGCCTATGCTAAAATCATGCAAATTAAAAATATTTGTAATCTTCTCACAGTAAGTATTATAAATATAGCAAAGTAAACATATGAACCATAGATATATAGGAACAATGTAACATTTACAGTTAAGGTAAAAAGTTTACATACACTTAGCAGAATCTGCAAAAAAATTATTATTTTACCAAAATAGAAAGGGTTCTTGCAAAATGCATGCTATTTTTTTATTTAGTACTTAGAACTTTACGACATTTACATATAGTCCACAACTATCACTAAACAAAAAAAAAAACAAAAAAACAGCTGTGGATCATTCAGGTAACACAGTATTAAGAATCAAACATATATAAGCTTTCGAACGGGGTTATTTTTATAAATTCAACTATTATTTTCTCTTGTGGACTATATTTAAATGTCTTTTATGTGAAATCTCTTATTTAGATCAGTACTAAATAAAAAATAATATGCATTTTGTATGATCCCTCTTATTTTGGTAAAACAATTAACATTTTGCAGATTCTGCAGGGTGTATGTAAACTTTTGACCTCAACTGTATGTAATTTGAGTACAATAGATCACTCACCTATGACGCATTGCATTAGCACACACATCTAAACAAAGAATCAGACTGTAATTCTGTGTTTGGACTGGAAAAAATGGATGGGGAAAAAAGTTGAATTTCTACATCTTCCTAATGTGTGCTGCTGACCCTTAGTCGCAAACATTTAAAGTTTTGTAAAAGCAAGTTAAAGATTGATGAGGTTTTTCAGCAATAATGGGGATACGTTAATATTTGATGGACTCGTCAGAGCAGAAATTTATCTCAAAGCTAACAACAGACACTTGTGGGATACGGTTACATATGTTATTCAGAATACAGCGCTAACAGACAGCACATATTTAGTCCCGGTTGAAGCTGAAGCTTGTGTAAGAGACAATATGATGAAAGGACAAGGAGGAGGATGAAGGCTACACAGAACGTCAGATGTTTTCCCTGGCTTCATTTGACCTGAATAAGCTTGAAAATGCAAGAGCGAGAGGAGATTTTAGAGCCCCTCTGAAAGTACATTTGCATAAGCAGTGTATTTTCCATGCCCATAAATATAAACAAGGCTAGAAATGTTTTTTTCTTTCCATAAAGAGGAAACACTTTATGACACTTAATTTGTGTTCCTGCATCGATTTTATCTCTCCATTTTAGCTTTTTTATGACTTTTGATCTTTTTGATTTTTAGGGACTTTGGTCAATATGACCAAATTTTTTTTACTTCACAGACTATTGTTGTTTTTGTATTAATTATATACTATTATTGTATTATTATTAATTTTGATTAGCTTTTATTTTTATATTTTGAGTTTTGAGTTTACTTTTAATTCACAAGTATTTAAATCTATATTAGAAACATTACAAATTTAGACTTTCTCTCCTGAATTTTCCAGGTATCCACGAATAAATAAGGAGTCATTGCTGCCGGTCGCTAAGGACATGGCTATGACAGGAGAGACTGCAGATGTGTGGTATCCTCCTGGTCATGGTGACATTTACGCCAGCTTTTATAACTCCGGTCTGTTGGAGCAGCTCATCGCTGAAGGAAAGGAGTACATTTTTGTCTCCAACATCGATAACCTGGGCGCAACGGTAGACCTGTATATACTGAACCACCTGGTGAGCCAGCCGAACGGCAAACGCTGTGAGTTCATCATGGAGGTCACAGACAAGACCAGAGCTGATGTGAAGGTAAGAGAATATTAATTGTGTGGGATATCATGTATGTTTTTTCTTTTAATCTAAATCTAAATGCATTTATATCCATAAAGATCATTCAGTGACTTGGGTAAACCGATTTGTTCATGCACATAAATGTTTGTTGCATTGTCTTTAAACGTTGTGTGTGTGTGTGTGTTGCAGGGAGGTACTCTCATTCAGTATGATGGTAAGCTTCGGTTACTGGAAATCGCCCAGGTTCCCAAAGCTCATGTAGATGAATTCAAATCCGTGACCAAGTTTAAGATCTTCAACACCAACAACCTATGGATATCCTTATCTGCCATAAAGAGACTACAGGAACAAAAAGCCATGGACATGGAAATCATAGTCAACCCTAAGGTAGAGAAACTGAAAGCTTAGTCAAGTAGTCATTTAGAGATCCAGACGTTTGATATTCTTCATTTCTTGTTTGAATTTCCCTTCTTAAGACTTCGTTTCCCCAATCAGTCACTCTTTTATTTTACTGTAAAGCACTATTTATAGCTATGCACTAGAAATCTGTTTTATTCCCCTGGCCTTCCTCTCCTTTGCACCATCACTTCTGAAACCTTAGTTGAGACCCTGATTCATTTATCAGGCCACGTGGGAACTAGGCTTCAGCAGTCTCCTTTGTGGAGTGTTCACTTCTAAATCAAACCCACTTATAAAACTCTTTACACAAGCACTGTAACAAGCTGATGTTGAGACTGTGTGTTTGGATGTCCTTTTTATACCAGACCCAATCTCTCATTTGAGCAGACATCATCTGGGATCTAGTTCAAGGCTTGTGTGATCAGAGTTTGATGGAGGGTTTTACACCTAAAAAAGGACATTTATAAACCGTTTCTGTTGGGTTTTCTGTTCTCAGTCTATCACAGGAGACTAAAGAAATGAAAGGTAACCATAAGATGAAGTGTGTTTGTGTGTGTGTGTGTGTGTGTGTGTGTGTGAGACAGTTCAAAATTCTAAGAAGTGGGCAAAAGACTTTAAAAAGCTCCCTGTGAGGACATTCAGCAACTCCTCAAATAAAAAAAAAACTCGTGTTTTGAAATATAAAATAACATTTTTCTTATTCTAGCACTGTGCCCAAACCAAACATATATAGTGTTTTCAGTTTTCAAATGTCAAGTAATTTGTCTGTCCACACATGAAGTTGGTTATATAAAAAGAGGTTGCATCTGGATATGACACAGTGTAAAATGCAAAGGGGATAGCGTGGAGTAATTATAATATGCATTATAGAAAACCAATAGAGTTCTATGGTATGTCCTCATTTAGATAGCCAAGTAAGTGTGTGTGTGTGTGTGTGTGTGTGTGTGTGTGTAGAGTAGTACACGGTTCAGCAGAGCTCCATATTGTAGCACCATTTCTCCCCCTAAGGCCCAGGCTCTCATCCAGCAAGACATATTAAGCTGAAAGTTGAGTTTGTTCTAGATTTCTTCACATTCAATCCCTCCCTTTCCTGTTTCTGTCGACCTTATACTTTTTCTGCCTCTGTGAAACCAACTATACAGTGCATTCAGTGATGCCTCACACTTCCTCAACGACATTTAACATCACTCATTGTCCTTCATAGAACAAGTACACATAGTTTCTTGACAGATACGGTGCCTGTAGAAAATCATCATAATCCTTTGAAATTGTTACTTTGTCATACAGCCTGAAATCAAACCCCATTCCAAATAACTTTTCCAGTTTTACAATTTTGGCCTTACAACATCAAACCAATGAAGGAAAAAAACAATTCTGCAAATTAATAAAAACCAAAAAAAACTTGAATAACAGATTTGGAAAAGTCATCAGTCCCTTAATTGAATACTTTGCAGGGCCAACTTTTGCTTTAATTACAGCCATCAGTCTTTTTGGATATGTCTGTACTACCTTTGCACACCTTGATTGGGGAATATTTGCAGATTCTAGAATTGCTCAAGATCTGTCAAATTCTGTGGTGAGCGGCAATGGATTGCTCTCTGCAAATCCATCCACAAATTTTCGATTTTTGGATTTAAGTCAGGGTTCTGACTTGGCCAATCAAGAACATTCACATTCTTATCCTTAAGTCATTTAGTTGTTTTGGCAGTATGTTTAGGGTCATTGTCATGTTTGAAGGTGAATGACTTGCCCATCTTCAGATGTCTAGCAGAGGGATGCAGGCCAGCTTTGTGTAAAGCTTGGGAGATAGTTGTCACATGCACAGTCTGACGAGACCCAGCCATAAAGCCTTGTAGGTCTTTAAAAAGTTGCCTTTGGCCTCCTGGTAGCTTCTCTTATCAATGTCTGGATGGACGGCCTGATCTAGGCAATGTGCTGGTGATGCCATACGCTTTCCACTTCTTAATGATGCTCTGAACAGTACTCCGAGGCATAGCTAAAGCCTTTGAAATGTTTTTGTAGCCTTCTCCTAACTTGTGCCTTTCAACAACTTTATCCCAGAGGTCTTTTGAAAGCACTTTCTCAACCATGATGAATTCATTGCCGTACCATGCACTACTAACAGTGGAGTCTTCAAGAAACAGCTCGTTTTAAGTAATCTACACCACTACTATTAATATCGGGTGGGGCAATTAGCCTGGTGTTTAATCTTGAAGAGGATTGCTTGCACCTGAGCAAGTTTTTAATGGTATACTCTAAGGGGCTGATCACTTTACCAAGCCAGGCATTTCACTGATTAATTTTTAATAATCCTCAAGAATTTATTTAAATGATATTTTTACTTTAATGATGAGGGTTATAATGTGTACATGCAGCTCAAAAAAAGTTAGACTTCATTTATTTTATTTTCCAGGGTTTTCACAAGGTATGATGATTTCCTATAGGCACTGCAACATAAATATGAACTTCAAGTCAACGTGAAATGAAAATTCACCCTACCTATTTTCTAAATCCATGTTATGGGATTTGTTGTGATTGATTATTCCACATTTCATTTATTTATTTTTTTAATTCAAAATGTCACAACTCGAATTTCCATTGTAACAACAGACTTCTCTCTGGTGACACATGCCAGACTTCTCCGCTCATTTTGGTATGCATAAACCCGCCTTTTCGTACAAATAACTGCAAACTCGCATCCATATCTTCCTTCATTCAACTAAGAACCCATAAACAGAACCAAGTCCCGCCCTACATTTTTTTCAATTATTTCAGCTGGATGTATATAACAACATAGAAGAAAAGATCTGTTCCATCGAATTTCCATTTCAGTTCAGGTCTATATACAGTGGTGAATATAAACTCCTGAGACTGCACTGAAAATTTGAGGGGAGTTCTTACCATATAAACTTGGATATAAATGTTTTAAAGTCAGTGTAAAGGCAATTCAGAGAATTGTTTCTAAACACATTATAAATGTTAGAAATGTATTGGTGAAACGTTACAAAGACTGAGAACTATGTAGTACTGAATTGTGGAGTTAAACTGTTAAACAGTTTTTCACCATTTTTGTGTTCAGTATTTTTTTGGGCGAGCCTGAAATCATGCCTCGATGTTCGCCTGCTTAATCATGAGTTACTGTCATTACTTTTAGTTACTACAGCCATAGGCTGTGCAAAAGCTATGCATTTGTCACATAAATGCATAGTACCTTCTTGCGATAACTTGCAAAACAGGTTGGTCTCCTTATTTCTTCTTTTTTTTTTTATATGACAGTTTAAGGCAGCAATTTTCCCACGAGTGGGCATTGTTTCAGCGCAAACAGCATATGAGAGCTTACTCTGCATGTTTTGCAGATTTTGACATTTAATTGGCCTTTTTTTTGGCATTTAAATTTGGCTGGGTGGTTAATAACATTTTTCTGTGGTGTGACAAACTCAGGACACATATTTAATATGGCTTATGCTTTACAGAGACTTTTATCATTTAATATTATCATTTTCTCCCTCTCTCTCAGACTTTAGATGGAGGTCTGAATGTCATTCAGCTGGAGACTGCAGTTGGTGCTGCCATCAAGTGCTTTGATAACGCCTTGGGCATCAACGTGCCTCGCAGCCGCTTTCTGCCTGTCAAAACCACATCAGACCTCTTACTGGTTATGTCCAACCTGTACAGTCTAGAGGCAGGGTCTCTGACCATGAGCGAGAGGCGCGAGTTTCCCACAACTCCTCACGTCAAACTGGGCAGCTCCTTCACCAAGGTACCATTAAAGACCACCAGATCTGCCACCCACTAAGATTTGAAAACAAGGACATCCTCATGATCACACCTTTTGGATTCTCTAAAGATAAATCTTGAGTTAATATACAGTCTGATATCTGATCCTGATCCAATTTCCTTTTTGTCCTTCAGGTTCAGGAATATCTCACACGATTTGAGAGCATTCCAGACATGCTAGAGCTGGATCACTTGACGGTGTCTGGTGATGTGACTTTTGGAAAGCACGTCTCTCTAAAGGTAAGACCAAGGAACATTTGAAAAAAGTTGATTCTGCAATCGGACGTTTTTGCAGGATGTTGCACAGTCTGATTATTTCTGTCCTCGGCAGGGAACCGTCATCATCATAGCCAACCATGGAGACCGAATCGACATTCCGGCCGGTTCTATGTTGGAAAATAAAATTGTGTCTGGAAACCTTCGGATCCTGGACCACTGACGCCTTTGTGTTGTGTGACCTGGATGCAGAATCACATGACCGACCAACACCTGTCACTGTCCTCATCATCATAACCAATCACAGAGACGCAGTCGACATTCCGGCCAGTTCCATAAATGAAAATAAAAGTGCCTGGGAACCTACGGATCCTAGAGCACCGACACCTCTGTGTCATGTGACCTTGATGTCAAATCACTTGACCACACCTGCCACTCTCAGAGCCTCCATCAGTGAACATCATACAACTTCCATGTCATTCCAGAGACATTATTTTTGTAGTAGTTTGTGTTTTTAATTTTCCGTCCTTTAGTGATCCTCGAATTTTCTATATGTAACACAAACCTCATTGTTGTGTTTTTAGTTTTTTACTCTGAGAATGCAGTATTTGTCTCGTTGTGTCTATGGCATCACAGACTGACCCTTGGGGGTCAGCGTCCTCTACTCGTTCGAAAATGTGAAAGAAAGAGTGCAAAGCAATAAGCGTTCTGCAACAGTGAAGGCTGACGGTTCTGTCTTTGTGTTCTAGAACCTGTTCTAGATCCTGAAAGTTCTGCAGAGCTAAATAAAGTGCAATATGGAACAGATCAATAGCAGTTTGCATGTCTTCATTTCTGCTCAAGTGGATTTCACAGTAGTTTGCTGGAAATTAAACACCTGCTTGTTATCTAAAGTAAGAGAGAGAACAAACTTGTACACAAGAAAAGGAAAGGAAGCAAAGAAAGCGTCTACTATTACAGCAGTGTATGAAGGCTGCATACAAGGTCTTCCAGACTCCCTGGAGGCAGGAGGTTATTGTGTTCCACTGGTCTGTTAATGTGAAAGCAGCCAAGCATTAAACTTGCTGTTAATAACCTGCACACGAAGCAGCACACACACACATGGGTGATTTAAGATCAAAGAGGTCCTGAGATTGTTTTCACAGCCTGACAGTCATCTTTTGCACGGACAAAATGTGAAACTACATACTGTACAAAGGACTACTTTGTCTGAATAAATGCAAAATAAATCACTAAAAATAACACTTAATCATTTTAAGAGCTACAAGTGAATTTCGGCAGCATTATAGTATGAAAATTGGTAGTTATTTTAATATATGCTAAAGATTCCATTTAATTCATGTTATTAATTTACTGGGTTTTTAAAGATTAACTTCATAACCGAGTGTTATGACAGTAATCTAAATGAAAAAATTCTTGATGGATCCTCTATTCCAGACTACAGTGTTTTGGACTGAAAACAGTTCCTGTCACATATCCTTTTCTTATTTTGCACCATAACTGAACCACACAGGGATTAAACGTTTTTTTGGCAAACACTGTGTATTAGTGTCACAAGATGAATTCACTAGAAGCAAAAACAGGAAACAGGTCTGACACATCCTCCTCTGATGTAATAACAGCTACTTTCCAGAGAATAGTGGTAGTTATTATTGGTCAGTAGGGGTCTAATCAGAAAAACACTTGAATCATTTGCACAGGAATGCATGAGCAAATTAGCTTGTTCAGTAGCACAAATTTTACTCCGTAAAATCAAATAGCCTGTATTTTCAGAGGTATGTGTAAATGTTTCAAAGGGTAATGATTTAATTACAAAAAGATTCTTTGTGCATCACAATCGATCTTGGTTTTTTATATACACACTAGGGGTTAGGGTTTCAGTCGCCATTACTAATACTCAGCTCTCAATGACAATTTCTGTACCGGTAATATACACTACCAGTCAAAAGTTTTTGAACAGTCAATTTTTTAATGTTTCTTAAAGAAGTCTCTTCTGCTCACCAAGCCTGTTACAAAGTATAGCAAAAACAGTAAAATTTTGACATATTTAAAATATCTTTTTTCTATTTGCATATATTTTAAAATATAATTTATTCATGTGATTTCAAAGCTGAACTTTTAGAATCATTATTCCAGTCACATGATCCTTCGGAAATCATTCTAATATTCTACTTTGCTCAATAAAAACATTTATTATTATTATTATTATTATGTTGAAAACAGCTGAGTAGAATTTTTTTCAGGTTTCTTAGATAAATAGAAAGTTCATGAGAACAACATTTATCTGAAATAAAAATCTTTTGTAACATTATAAATGTCTTTATCACCACTTTTGATCAATTTAAAGCATCCTTGCTAAATAAAAGTATTAATTTCATTTAGCTTTGATCACAGAAATAAATGACATTTTAAAATATAATCAAATAGAAAACTTGTTTTAAATAGTAAAAATATTTAACATTTTTACTGTTTTTGCTATACTTTCGGATTAAATAAACGGGCTTGGTGGGCACAAGAGACTTCTTTAAAAACATTTAAAATCTTACTGTTCTAAAACTTTTGACTGGTAGTGTAGATGAAAAAAATGCTGCTGAATACTTAATTTTTTATTTTTATTTTTAACTATATGTTATTTGCAAGGCTGAATTCTAGAAGTACTTTGCAAATTGCAAATGAATAATCATAATTTCCAAGTATTTTTTAATGAACTAAATATAGCTTCAAAATAGCCAAGTGAGAAGTCGATAAAAAAAACAAAACAATGACATCTATCTAGAAAGTATCTAAACATTTTCCAGACAAGACCAGCGAGTGATATTTCTCTTTTTGCATCACACTTCGGTGAACTGTGTTGGTGTGGCAGTAATGGGCTATTATTATTGATTTTGACATGTAAATGCATCTACGACAAACCACAAATCAAATCCAAAAACATCCTAATGCAAATGCCACCGTCATTGTGCGCAATCCATTTTGCTGCTCCAATAATAACAATCCGAGTAAAATCAATATCAGTTTCAGCTGAGAATACCTCTGAACACATACTGTTAACTCAGCATGACTATATGGGCCTTTCATGATACTGTTTCAGGTCAGTAATGAGAGTTATGGGGACTATTACCCTCAAATGTCATGCTGACATGCTGATACACACATTTTTGTTTTAGGGGCTTGTATACAAAGATGAACAAATGGAAGTGAAGAAGAGGGTGTGAAGATGATTTAATAGACTAAGAAAGTGGGAGAGAAATGTCTGCTGTCAGATTGCTACTAATCTATTTACAAAGTTTAAATTACTTAAAAACTAAATTAGAAAATTGATTCTTTTTTAATTAAGAGTGAGTAAGGAGAGTCATCATTTTCTTTTTTTGTACTCAGTAAAAAGTTTCCTCATTAATCTGAGGCCTATCTGAGGGAGATTTGAAAAAGTATTCCTGTTTCAAATATGAATCCAGCTTGGTTTTGTCTATGTTAGCTCCTCAAACGGAAGATATTAAATAATTGGTGCTGTTTTTAATCTTATTTAATGGGCTGTCTCATAACTAGCACAATCAAAGGTTTGGTGGGAATTTGGGTTGTACTTACATCTGTGTTGATCCGTCACACACACTGCTGTTGTAAAAGTACTGTATCCCTGAAGGACATCACATGACTTGATTTTGGCTGCTGCCCTCATTCTGCTGACGTAGAGGCCACTTATGTAAGTACAGACCTATCAAAACACAAAAAAGGCTCTTTGGTGAGAAACTTAAGATTAGCCTTGCTATTCCAGATTTACTTGTCTATGTTCTGACTCAACAGATTACGATGCCAGAAAATCCTAAATCTGATCTGGTGTCAGATGATACAGACATCCCTCCCAGGCAAACTACCTCTTACAATTTTAGGTTGGGGTATCTGAACTAGTGTACTGACATACACATTTCCTACTGATTACTTTAAAACTCGTTTAGGCTCGTTTTTAGGGCCTTCAGCTTCTAAGAAAAAGAAGTCAAGACATTAGGAAAAGTCTTATAATGCTGCCACCCTGTGGCCATCTAGTTGGCCTTCGCTTTCACACACCAGAAGGCAATATTTTAATTGAATGGTTGAAAGAATTAAAATAATCCGGAAAAACGCCTTGATCTGTATAGAAGGGAAACATAATTCCAGCAGTAAATTAAATGGATGGATTTATTTATTTTATTTTAGTAACAACACAACAACAAAAAGCACAAGAAGAAATATAAGTAGCTTTGTGATTACTTTACATTACCTAAAGCTACTTCTTTACATTACCTACAGCTTTTCCTGTACTTTATCTCTCTAAAACAGTTCTGTTAAGCAGTGCTGTTATTCCTTCAGTGTGGTATTGTTTTTATACAACAGTTCAATAAACATGAAGTTAATTGAGTAACTTACATTTTAGGCACTGTAACAGTTTGTTTTTGCACAGTCATCGAAACTCATTCCACACGAAGCCACAGCACGGTAACCTTTGCTAGTCTCCGAGCAAAACATAGCAGTGGCGTTTAGCTTCCGTTTTGAACGAACCGGTTCAACGAATGATTCAATGATTCACTCATAAAACACATAATTATTGGTCGCCAGCTTTTGGCGAAACCATGTATATGAGCTTGTATAAAGAGCACAGACTGACAGAAAGCCTAAAATCAACACAGAAAAGTGATTCAAATAATTAACCGTCCCTTGTTATCATAAGGCCGCCCAAACAATCAAATTCTTTCCATTTGTGGCTATATACATACATACATACATATATATATATATATATATATATATTAATTAACAACAATTTATTTTGTGATTCCAGGAGCCAGGTGCATAAACGTATTAACGACTAACTAGCGGTTAACCAAGTGGTAATCAGTCTCACTTTTCGGATTCTAATTAGACCAGTTCCCACTGTCACACGCACCGAGTCACTCACGCAGGTATTTAAGCAGGAAGTAGGTGTCTGTCCAGCACCAGACATTGAGTTTCATGAGAGGCTCAACATCAGGTCCCAACTCTTCGTCAACTCACGTGAGTAATCTCTCTGCTCTTCGGAGCGTTTTATTTACCTGTCTGTGTGCGTGTGAGAACGCGGATTTCTTGGTGGAAATCCCTACTCCGTGTTGGAGCGTTCTCAGATCAAGTTGCGTGGTTTACCTACTCACTCGTGTGTATCCGCGTTTGAGTTTTCCGCTGCGCTACATGGGGACATATTTCGATCATTCATTTCTGGTCTGACTCCGTGACAGAATGTCTGGTCCCGAAATGGTCCCGGCGGATTTGGAACAACTGTGGGGTGTGATCCAGCAGCAGACCGTGGAAATCATGAGTCTGAAGCAGGAGATGGTGAAACTTCGGGCGGAGGTTACCGCGCTTCGTGCCGAGACCGCCGGTCTTCGGGCGGAGTGCGGGGCTCTCCAATCAGATCTCACCACTCTGCAAGCGAACTATGACGACCTGGCTGCTGCACAGATCGCCCCTGCGGAACCAATCCGTCCCGCCCATCAACCCAAGATTTCACTCCCGGATAAGTGGGATGGATCCGGTGCCCGGTGTGATGTTTTCCTCACTAACCTCTCTCTCATCTTTGAGTTCCAGCCATCACGTTACCCTACAGACCGCAGCAGGATCGCTCTACTCGTCTTACTTCTCACCGGGCAGGCAGCCGTGTGGGCTACGGCGGTCCTGAAGGCCGACGGCGACTCCGCCCACTCGTATCCAGCATTCACCACCCAGCTCAGGGCCGCCTTCCAACACCCTGAGAGCGAGGTGGAGGTAGACTCGCGTCTGTACCATCTCAAACAAGGAGAACGCAGCGTCAGCCGATACACCACCGAGTTTCGCACCCTGTCAGTTCAAACCACCTGGAGTGACGCCGCTCTCCGCACAGCCTACTATGAAGGACTTTCCATCCGGCTCAAAGACGAGTTGGCTGTGCGGGAGCTTCCTGACACCCTGGAGGGCATGATCCAGCTGGCCCTCCGGGTCGATCAGAGAATGCATCACCATCCACATCGCACTAATCCTGTCTCTCGTTCCTCCACAGGCACCATTCCCCGCACAAGGACCCTGGATTCACCCGTCACCTACGCTGTCGCTGCGCCCTCTCCTCCTCCACCTATCGCCTCAGAGGCCCACTCAACCGGAGCCGGGGAGCCCATGCAAATAGGACGCACCTCCCTGTCAGCAGTGGAGAGGGCTAGACGCTACCGCGAAGGGTTATGTGCCTATTGCGCCTCCCCAGATCACCATCGAGTAATCTACCCTCTTCATCCGGGAAACGGCCAGACCAGGTAGAGAGGGGGAGGTCTTTGCCTGGTCCTGTGACGAAAAAATCCTGTCCCGCCGAATCCCGGATGCTCCTTCAGGTATCAATCCTCGTGGGCCACCAACGGATCGTGACCACCGCATTTGTTGACTCAGGTGCGGCTGGTAACTTTATCGATCAGGATTATGCCGCCCAGTTGGGGATTGAGACTGAGGTGTTATCCCAACCGTTAACCATCACAGCCATCGACGGTCGCCCCCTCAACTTCAGCCCTGTCATCTGTCGCACCAAAGAGATCCATCTCATCATTGGCAATCACACTGAAAAGATTCAACTGTATATCACCAAGATCACCTCACCACCCGTCATCCTGGGACATCCCTGGCTCATCACCCACGACCCCTTCATCTCCTGGACCAACAATGAAATCGTCCACTGGGGGGCGACCTGTCAGGAGCTCTGTCTCCGGGCTCAGGTTGGGACGTGTTCAGGGGAGTCCGAGGCCTCCGATATCAACCTGGAGGAGGTCCCTGTCCCGTACCGCGACCTGGCCGAGGTCTTTAGCAAACGCAGCGCTGCTCAGCTTCCACCTCATCGTCCCTACGACCTCGCCATTGACCTCGTGCCGGGCGCGGTGCCCCCTCGCGGCCGGTTTTTACTTCGTCAAAGAAGAAGGACGGGGGTCTTCGTCCCTGTGTGGATTATCGGGGGCTAAATCAGATCACCATCAAGAACCGTCATCCACTCCCTCTTACTAACACCGCCCTGGACGCCCTCTCTGGTGCCCGCTTCTTCACGAAGCTGGACTTACGGAGCGCCTACAACTTGGTCCGCATCAGGGAGGGCGATGAGTGGAAGACGGCCTTCATAACCCCCACCGGTCACTACGAGACCCTCGTTATGCCGTTTGGTCTGTGCAACAGTCCGTCTGCGTTTCAACAATTCATAAACGACGTTCTCCGGGACATGCTGGGTCGTTGGTGCTACGCATATCTGGACGATATTCTCATTTATTCCAAGACTCTGGAGGAACACACCCAGCATGTCCGAGCAGTGCTACGGAGGTTGCTGGCCCATCAGTTGTACTGCAAGTTGGAGAAATGTGCTTTTCACCAGCACTCCACCACATTCCTCGGTTTCGTCATCTCATCTCAGGGTGTGGCCATGGATCCCCAGAAGCTGGAGGCTGTGCGCTCGTGGCCCCTACCCACGTCGCTTAAACAGCTACAACGTTTTCTGGGGTTTGCCAACTTCTACAGGCGATTTATCCAGGGCTTCAGCGCAACTGCAGCACCCCTCACTGCTCTCACCAAACCATCTCACGGAGCCTTTCACCTCACCCCCGAAGCCGTCCAAGCCTTCAAGACTCTGTGCAACCTGTTCACCACCGCTCCAGTCCTCACCCACCCCAACCCGGACAAACCCTTCGTTGTTGAGGTGGACGCCTCCGATGTGGGCGTAGGAGCCGTTCTCTCACAACGTGGTCCAGACGGTAAACTACACCCATGTAGTTTTTTCTCTAAAAAATTCAATCCCACTCAGCAGCGTTACGGGGTAGGGGACCGTGAACTGTTGGCCATCAAGTGGGCATTGGAGGAATGGCGTCACTGGCTCCAGGGCGGCGGCGACCCATTCACCGTCTGGACCGACCACCAGAACCTCACCGTCATCCGCCAGACCAAACAGCTTAACCCCAGGCAGGCGCGGTGGGCCCTGTTCTTCGAACACTTTAACTTCCAGCTATCGTACCGGCCCGGTTCGAAGAACAGCAAAGCGGACGCCATCTCCCGTCAACACCAGCGAGACTCCACCACCTCGGAGGCCGCGCCTGTCCTGCCACCCCACGTCATCTTGGCTCCCCTCCGGTGGGGGTTAGAAGAGAGAGTCCGCCAGAGCCACAGCCAAAATCCCCCTCCTTCGGATACCCCTACTGGACGTCTCTTCGTACCCGACACCTTGCGCCAGGAAGTACTCCAGTGGGGGCACGACTCCACTCTGGCAGGACACCCGGGAGTCCAGAGGACCATCACCTTCATCGCCAGGGCGTTTTGGTGGAGGACGTTGAGGAGAGACGTACAGCAGTACGTCCAGGCATGTAACATCTGCGCTCGCTCCAAGACCACTAACACTCCATCTACCGGCGAGCTGCAGCCCCTCCCCATCCCCAAACGACCCTGGTCGCATATCTCCATCGACTTTGTCACTGGACTCCCCGAATCTCAAGGGAAAAACACCATCCTGACCATTGTGGATCGTTTCTCTAAGGCTGTGCACCTGGTGGCTCTCACCGGACTCCCCTCTGCCAAGACCACCGCGGAGCTCATACTCGAACACGTAGTCCGCCTGCATGGGTTCCCCAAGGACATCGTCTCGGACAGAGGGCCCCAGTTCACGGCCAAGTTCTGGCAGGCCTTCTGCCGTCTGATCGGGACCACCTCTAGTCTGTCGTCCGGATTTCACCCACAGACTAACGGTCAGACGGAGCGGGCCAACCAACAGCTGGAGCACTTCCTCCGATGCTTTGCCGGCGAGCATCAGCGTTCCTGGGCACGCTACCTCGTTTGGGCTGAACTCTCCAACAACATCCACACATCCTCTGCCACCAACCTGAGCCCATTCGAGGTATGCTACGGGTATCAACCTCCGGTGTTCGAACATCCAGAACCGGAGGTTGAGGTCCCGTCTGCCCAACAGTTGGTCCGCCGGTGCCGGCGGCTCTGGAACCATGCACGCATCGCCATCCAGAAAGCCAACACTCGCTACACCACTCAACATTGCCGCCGGCACCCTCCGGGACGATTGTTCCATGTTGGTGACAGGGTTTATTTATCCACTCGCAATATCAATCTAAAAACGGACTCAAAAAAACTCACTGCTCGCTTCATCGGACCCTTCAAGATCACTCATCGGTTAAACCCTGTCACCTTCAGGCTCCAGCTGCCCACATCTCTCCGGATCCATCCTGTTTTCCATCAGTCCCAACTCAAACATGTCTTCTTCTCTCCTCTGTCTCCCCAGGTTCCTGCCCCACCTCCGCCCCGGATCGTTGACGGTGGTCCTGCATATACCGTCCGGCGAATCCTTGATTCGCGCCCTCGTGGCCGTGGCACCCAGTATCTTGTCGACTGGGAGGGCTACGGTCTGGAGGAACGGTCTTGGGTTCCCGGGCGGTTCATCTTGGATCCAGCTCTCATCCAGGACTACCGTCGTCCGGTATCCTCCGTTCCGGGACCGTCTGGTGCCGGTCCTGGAGGGGGGGGTACTGTCACACGCACCGAGTCACGTGAGGTCACCAGGACCTGGAAGTAACCTCACGCAGGTATTTAAGCAGGAAGTAGGTGTCTGTCCAGCACCAGACATTGAGTTTCATGAGAGGCTCAACATCAGGTCCCAACTCTTCGTCAACTCACGTGAGTAATCTCTCTGCTCTTCGGAGCGTTTTATTTACCTGTCTGTGTGCGTGTGAGAACGCGAATTTCTTGGTGGAAATCCCTACTCCGTGTTGGAGCGTTCTCAGATCAAGTTGCGTGGTTTACCTACTCACTCGTGTGTATCCGCGTTTGAGTTTTCCGCTGCGCTACACGGGGACATATTTCGATCATTCATTTCTGGTCTGACTCCGTGACACCCACTTTATGTTTCTTGAATTTACTGAAAGCTATCTACCTTATTTTTCCCGACCTTTACAAAAATGAACCATGGTTTTAGTAAAAGTGTAGTAATCATGTTTTTTGGCGTATTGACTACCATTTGTATAACCACAGTTTTACTACAAATACCATGGCTAAACTATGGTTACTGTAGCAAAACCACGGTTAATTTATTGTTACTAGTTTAACTATAGTAATAATGTTTTTTTGGTTTTATTTGTAGTAAAACCGTGGTTAATTTTTGTGAGCGGACTCGGCCATTTGTAAATGTGGGTGTGGCTTCCGGTCTCATTAGCGACCAGCTATTTTTAGCTGTACAAGACAGCTTGTTTTGCTGCTTTATATATAAAATTGTGTTGTTTTATCTACTATTTTAATGTATTATCTTAATTATGAGCACAAAGGTTTGTAGTGCGTTTTGACATTTACTGCACATTGTTATTCTTCTTATTTCCTTGTCTTCAAGAAAAAAATAGATGGTTAACTTTATTGTCTTAAGTAGGTTATGCAACCGGCATAGACCGACAAGAACTGCATGTTTAAAAGATAGAAAAGGGAAAAATGTATAATAAAAACAATATTGTTTTAATTATATGAATTTAAATAATCTTAAAAAGCATCCTGAGCCCCCTGGTTGAGAACCACTGTACTATGTTGTTAATATGTATTATTATTACTACCTATTAGCAGGCATTTTCATCTAAATTAGTTTAGGAGAAGAGGGCAGTGACCAACAGAACACGTTTGCACGTATCATATCTCATTATCGTATATTACTTAAAAGAAACGTAATCCTTGAAGACAGAAATTGAATAAAAAGGTAAGAGTCAGCCTTGTCCTCAGGTACCCATGAGAATAAAAAGAATAACACTCAAACTCTTTCAACATGCTTTTAAAAATTTTATTTGTTTAAAGTTGGTACAAAATGGTAGATCAGAAACATTCTCAGCATTTCCTTTTATGCATTCTGATTTTTCAGAACACACACACACACACTCTCTCTCTCTCTCACACACATACTAGGATCATGCAGACCGGTTAGACCAAAGTGACAAAAGACATGTCAAAGAACTCAAACAAAAAAACCAGAAAATAAAAAGGAAAAAAGCCCTTTACGCACGCCGTCTCTACAGAGACAAACGAGCGATGCCCTTAAAAAGTCAAACGTGTCTAACAAATCTAGTGTGTCTGCTTAATACTTGGAAAAACACTCACAGGAGGAGATGAAGAAGAATTATTTTGCTAATAAACCATCCTCAAATTACCGAAAAAATAGGGGGTGAGGGGTTATTATGTCTGTGGCGTGATTATTAAGCTTCATATTCGCTCATAGCACTTTGAGCAGAGTGTAGTCTAGATCTTCCCACACACAACAGACCCCAGATCAGCTGTCTGGATCTGAAATACTTCATGAACACATGCCCTGGTGGTCAGGATGGAGGAAACTCCCTGAGGTGAAAAAACTGCACCAGTATGCCGTGTCTGGGTGCTGTTCAGAACAGCAGGAACTGAACGATCTCTGGAAGTCGGACTCCTCAGGCAGAGAATCCACTTCACAGTCCTGGGATTCTCAACCCTTCAGACTCTCCAGGATTTTACACGTAACACAGTACAGCACATTTAACATTCGCACGGTACATACGACAGCATGTACATGAAATCAAACAGTCAATAACGTCATTACAAATTCAAATATATTAGCATACTCGTACACGCATATACATACACATAGAGGTTCGTTCTTTGAGGGGGGGCTATATTTTGCTTAATCTCAAACTTTCTTCCACAGAACAAAAAAGGTTTAGAAAAGCTGCTCTTTTCCATAGAACGAAAGTGGATGGGGAACAACGGTTTTTAAAGGAGAACAAAAATCCAGAACAAAAATTCACAGATAATTTACTCACCCCCCTTGTCATCCAAGATGTTCAAATCTTTCTTTTTTCAGTCGTAAAGAAATTGTGTTTTTTGAGGCAAACATTGCAGGCATTGTTCTCCATATAGTGGACTTCAAGAGTTTGAACTTCCAAAATGCAGTTTAAACGCAGCTTCAAAGGGCTATATATGATCCCAGCTGAGAAAGAAAGGTTTTATCTAGCAAAACGATCTGTCATTTTCTAAAAAACGTTACAATTTATACACTTTTTAAACCTCAAATGCTTGTCTAGCTCTGCGTGAACTCTGTGCATTCCGGGTCAGTACAGTTAGGGTGTCAAAAAACTTCCATCTCATTGTCTCCTCCAACTTTAAATTCGTCCTACATCGCTGCAGAAGTACTGACCCAGTGTTTACAAAGTGAATGCGCAAAGAGGGTCAAACACCCTTTACTAAAAAATGTAAAACAGTGATGTAGGACAATTTTGAAGTTGGAGGAGAAAATGAGATGGGAGTTTTTTGACATACCCTAACTGTCATGAACCGGGATACACAGAGTTCATGCAGAGCTAGACAACATGAGTGTTTGAGGTTTATAAACTGGCAATTTTTTTAAGAAATTAACTGATCGTTTCGAAAGATAAGACCCTTCTTTCTCGACTGGGGTCATTTCGAAGCTGTATTTAAACTGCATTTTGGAAGTCCACTATATGGAAAAGAGTTTCTTTACGACTGAAGAAAGACATGAACATCTGGGATGACAAGGAGGTGAGTAAATTATCTGTAAATTTTTGTTCTGTAAGTGAGAAATAGACTGACATTTAACCTTTTATCACATCAGTTAAAACGTCATTGTCTACTTATATTGTATGGAAAAGAGCAGCTTGGACTGCTATACATGTCTTCTTTTGTGTTCCACAGAATAAGAAGGTAATATGGCTTTCATAAAACATACACTACTGTTCAAAAGTTTGAGGCCATAAGTGTCATTAAGTGTTTTCAACATCACTTATGCTCACCAAAGCTGCATTTATGTGATTACATTTTCAGTTTCAATATGTTAAATGTAATTGATTCCTGCGATGGCTTTTTAGCAGCTATTACCCTAGTCTTCAGTGTCACATGATCCTTCAGAAATCATTCTAATATGCAACCACAAAACCAGTCGTAAGCAGCGCGGGTATATTTGTAGCATTAGCCAACAATACATTGTATGGGTCAAAATTATAGATTTTTCTTTTATGCCAAAAATCGTTAGGATATTAAGTAAAGATCATGTTCCATAAAGATATTTTGTAAATTTCCTACCATAAATATATCAAAACTTATTTTTTTATTAGTAATATGCATTGATAAGAACTTCAATTGAACAACTTTAAAGGCGATTTTCTCAATATTTTGATTTTTTTGTACTCTCAGATTCCAGATTTTCAAACAGTTGTGTGGAAAGCTTATTTATTCAGCTTTCAGATGATGTATAAATCTCAATTTTGTTATGACTGGTTTGTGGTCCAGGGTCACATATGCTGATTTGGTGAAAGTTCAAGCCTTTACGCTCACATTTGATCAATTTAATGTGTCCTCGCAGAATAAAAGTATAAATTTCTTTAAAAAAATAAAAGAAATTTTACTGACCCCAAACTTTGAATGGCATTTTAAGTATTAACTATTTATTTTCTTGCACACAGGGGGAGTGTCATTCATTTAGAAACAAAAAAAAAAAAATTTAACATCATTTTAAACTGAACAATGAAAAAAAGTTACCCTTTCTACTGGAATCAAAATCCCAGTAGCTGTTAGGTACAAAACAAATCACATCTCAGTTTGCAAACTGAGAGACTAAAACGGATCTATAAAAGAGGTAAAGGATTTTTTTTCCAGAGGTTAGTGCTGCTTTTCGCACTACGGATGGAAATTACTTCCCAGTGTCCCCAAAATATCCAAACAAGGGTAGTCGGTCTACACAGAAAAGGCTTGAACAGAATTTATGAAGACATTTAAGCACACACAATTTTGTGAACACTCGCTGACAGGGCATGTGATTTTGGCCTGTGCTTAAAGGGAGGTGAAGATTTTTAGGCCCCTTGAGCTTTGTGGAGTTCAGCGAGAACATTTCTCTGAACTATTGCAGAGAAGATTTCACTCACACAATTATATGTAACGTACATATATGAGAACAAATCTGAATGCTATAGCGAAGCCTACAAATGGAAGAGACTCACAAAAAAGAGAAAACAAAAAACAGCTACACAGAACTTAACTCCCCAAACACACACCTATAAATTTTTATCTTTGATGAACATTGATAGTGTATAAATAAAAAAACATTAAGTATTTAAGTTAGACATATATGGAAAACAGTTATCTGGAATCTAATGTAGTCGCTTTATGAAATGCTGTGAATTATTGAATGATTTGAGCTCATACATGGATGGTGTATTGCCTCTGTAATGCTGAGTATTACTGTTAGCAAATAAACAATGTACAAGTCATCATCTGTAACCATCGCCAAAAGATGAGCAGAGCCACCCAATCAGAACGCTCGAATGTGGGTGTGCATGTGCTCTGCTTTCAATTTTTTTTGCTTTTATAATCATTTTATTTGAAAATATATATTTTTGTTTTTCTCTGTATTCGAAAAAGCAGTATAAAGGTCACTTACAAACCAGAAAGGGAGGAAAAACAGTCTGAGAGCGCAGAAAAGTCATCTTTATAAAATCAAATCAAATATCAAGAAACGCCTGACTAATGTTTGTCAATGGGGTTACTGGGTAGGTGTGTTTAGTCCACGGGCCCCTGGAAGATCAGTCTGATGTATCCTTGCTCGCCGCTGAGCTGCTGAGCGCAGAAAGGACAGGCGGCGTGGAAGGTGTGCGTTCCATGAGGAAGAGGGATTTGACTCCAATACGCCGCTGTTTTTTCTGAGCACACGTGGCCGCACGGGCTGAACGCGTGAGTAGGAGGTGCTGCATCCAGATAGAACCCAGCCTCACAGCCCAGCCACAATGGCACGTACGGCCCGCGAGCGCGACACATGGGACATTCCCGCTCACGGCCTTCCCTTCCATCTCGCTCTGCGTCACGGTTGCCCCAGTTGTGGTAGCCGTGAACGTGACCGCAGTTTAGGTAGACCCAGGGTTGCTTCTCGTCCACGATGTCCTTCCGCCGCATGCTGGGGAAAGCGAGGGTGTTGAAACCCACGGGGCATTGGGGACGAGCAGCGTTCAGCTCTTGCCGGAGCGCCTCCAGGTGTTTGACGGTGGGAGTGCGGGAAAGCCCTTCAGCGGTGCGCCACAAGAGAGTCGCTCCACAGAGATCGATCAGAGAGCCGTCCACTAACTCTTGAGTCTCATTCTCCACCTAGAGAGAGTAAGTACAATGAGAAAATTATAAATGGAGACCATATTTATGCTTTGAACACAAATGATGCCTGATTAAATCAAAACAGGTAGATGCATTGCTGAAAGATTGCCTGCAGGGGGCAGTAAAGCCCCAACACTTGCTGTACAACAATGATACATTATAAAAAGAGCCAAAAAAAAGACAATAATATAAGCATTTAATGCTTAAGACATCTGTTCCTTATGAGCATGCAATGCACAGACATAAATGTGTAAAACACATACACCCTATGATTCACGCATTCATTCTGGAATGATATAATTCATGGTTGCGACATTTCACAGAGCCGCCCTTGATCAGTCTTTAGTCTGACCTTCACTATACTGCATTAGCCACACACACACAGCTGTATGGACACTGTGTGTGAATTGCGCAGTGTCTGTTTCTGAGCTGACTTATGTGAAGGTCACTAAGTGTAAGTGCAAATACAACACTGTATTTCAGCAAGTATGCATGGGGTGGGGGGGAGGGGTGTTGTTTTCTTTGCCCTCAACATTTATAAGGTCCTGTAACACGTTGCGTATACAGTCTTATCTTGAATATCGTGTAAATGTATACAGGGCATAAATTATAGAAATGACAAAAAATAAATACATTAATAATTCTAATAGCAATAAAAATAAAATACTTGAATTAAAAATAAAACCATAATTAATAATAATAATAATAATAACATATTTTATATTTTTTAATTGCAATTATAAATGCTTAACTGTTGTTTTGTCATTTAAATATATCCAATTTCACTAATTTGGAATCAGCATGAACACAATATACAAAATTTGATATATAAAAAAAAAAAAAAAAAAAAAACAGTAAAATCTGTGAAATATTATAATTTAAAATAACATTTCTATTTGATTTCCGTTTCAGCAGCCATTACTCCAGTAGATATCGTCACATGATTTTTCAGAAATCATACTAATATTATCTTTAATATCATGTAATGTAAACAAATTAGGACATAACAGAAACAACAGAAAGTAGAGAAAATAAAAAAACATTAATAATTCTAACAGCAATAAAAAAGAAAAAAAAAATACTTGAACTTAAAATAAAATATTGATTAATAATAATAATAATAATTTAATATTTTTCATATTTTTAAAATTGCAATTAAGAATGCTTAACTGTTGTTTTGTTTAAATAAATCCTATTTGACTAATGTGGGATCAGCAAAAACAAAATATTTCCAAAATGTGATGTCCCAGCTTCTGAACTACTTGACTGTTTCAACAGCATCAGGCCAGAGTCTGAGCAGTTGGGTTTAAACTTGATCTGTTCTGAGCCAATACATCTCTACAGCACCACAGTTGAGCAGTGTTTGCCCAGCACTGAGGCAGCATTAGATCCATGTTTAGCCTGCACTGAGCCATCAGCAGGACTCCTCAGGAGCAGGACATGAACAGCAATCAGGAGTGTGTTTGTTCTGCCTGTGACAACCCAGATTAATGGGGCGCCTCTGAGCCTCTGGACTCTGAGTGCATGCGTATCAGAGAGAGTGTTTGAGTTGTGCAACAAGAATACATAAGCAGTTTGATTTGTGCTCCTCAATGTAGCCAAACACATCCCGGGCTCGTACGTATCTAAGAGTCTTCACAGGTCTATATTTGTCCAGACAACCACTAAAGATAATGACTTGTTATGAGCACGGGAGGAAAGTGTTGAGTGCAGTAGTTCTCATTGGACCTCCTGTCTGACGCACTTAACAGATCAACTCTGGATCATCTTACAGCTTTGTGTTACACCGGACAGGGCAAAGCTGTCTCGCCTGGGCCGTCACCATGGCAACAGCGTCCCAGAGCAACTGGTCAACGGCACCAGAATGCCCAACATCCCGTCTTGCAGGGAGCCATATGACTGTTTAACAAACTTCAATTTCAGAATCCCATCTGACATTGTATTACAGCTTTCACAAATGCTGATTCATAAACACTACCTGATATTTATGGCCTTTTGATTTGAAACAGAATATGTGCCTCTAATAGGACTGGGCGACATGAAGGTATATACCTAAATGTGTCAACTCGTAAGTGATAATGCTATACAGTTTACACTGCGTTAAAGGATTAGTTCATTCCTGAATTAAAATTTACAGAATTTACTCACAACCATGTCATCCAAGATGTTCATGTCTTTCTTTATCAGTCGAAAAGAAATAAAGGTTTGTAAAGAAAACATTCCAGGGTTTTTCTCCAAATAGTGGACTTCAGTGGGGATGCTGAAGGTTCAAATTGCAGTTTCAAACGATCAAACAATCTGCCATTTTCTAAAAAAAATACAATTCATATGCTTTTTAACCACAAATGCTCATCTTGCACTAGCTCTGTGATAATGTAATCACGATGGAAATCCTTTCATGGTTAGTTCTTCGTCTGTGTACTTTGGTTCAAAAAGGTAGGGCAGAAGACTCCTCAAACTTCAAAATCATCAGACATTGCCGTTTTACCTTTTTTTGTAAAGAGCGTTTGACTTTCTTTGCATGTTCGCTTTGTAAACACTGGGTCGGTGCTTCCACCTACATCATACATAAAGTTGAGCTAGTGCAAGACAAGCATTTGTGGTTAAAAATTATATACATTTTAATTTTTTTTGACCGATCGTTTCACTAGATAAGACCCTTATTCCTTCACTGAGATCTTGTAGAGCCCTTTAAAGCTGCACTGAAACTGCAATTTGGACTGTCAACCCACTGATCCCCATAGAAATCCACTATATGGAGAAAAATCCTGGAATGTTTTCCTCAAAACCATAATTTCTTTTTGACTGAAGAAAGACATAAACATCTTATGACACAGGGGTGAGTAAATCACCACAAAATTTACATTTTGAAGCGAACGTGCGTAACCACCGCACGACTAAAGAAACTCACTCTAATTTACTGGATTTTCAAAATGATTTCTGATTGAATATGCAGTAAAAAAAGCCCTTGTGTTGAGTATGTATATTCATAAATATAACATCAGAGAACTAACCATTTTCCCTCGCTGCTGTGCCGAGCGTGTCTCTCTCAGTGTGAACACATTTCCGCACACCGAAATCTCTCTCCACACACCGGGTTTGGAGTCCTCTGTGAAACCATGGCGAGGATGCATTACCAACACACCATTAGTAGTCAGACCGTCCATCTGTCCATCCGACGTCTTCCACTTCGCTGCTTTCTCCTGTAAGCCAAAAAAGGTTATTAGAATTTATTTTAATAATTGAAGAGTCAGCTCACCTGAAGATGAAAACTGTCATTATTTACTTACGACATATCAAACCTGAATGACAGACTTTCTTCTGTGGAACACAAAAGATATTTTGAAGCACACTGGGAACCAAATGAACATAGGGAACCAAACTCAGGAGCCCACTGCCTTCCAGTGTATACGGGCAAAAAGCAGTGCTTGTTTCTCAGGTCAAATCACCCACTGTCTTTACATAAGATGAAGTCACACTTCCTCGCTATCTCACCCCTAGGAAGATGTTCTTGGAGGAGTCGAATCCGGCGGCGTAGATGCGGGCGGTATAAGGGGGCGTTCGCTGACACATGATCCGGCATGCGAAGCGAGATATGGTGCTCTGAACCGACTGCGTGTCAGAGTTACTCTGACTCCCGGGAACCGTGTCGGTCACCACAAAATCTATAGGAGTTTCAGTTGAACGACCAATCTGAGATTCAGAGAGAAATTAAACATTAAACACTGTAGAGAAATTTGTAAGCTTGCATCACTATACACAACTAAAGAAACAGTGTAGGAAACACAGAATCAAAGTAGATGCTAGTGCCACCTCTTTTCTGCCTAGTGACAGCATTATTTCAGGCGGACATATTTGAGTAGTGAGATTAAAGGACGCTTTTGAACACGGTCCAAAAAGCAGTCGTAAAGGACGGCACAGCTTAGTCAGCAATAAGTCGGTACCTGAAACATATCTGTATTGCTGTCTTGAGTGTACTCCACCACCACCGTCTGTACACGGGACAACGTGTAGGAAATACTGTGCTGATCCTTGTTACTTATGGCCTAAGAAAAAAGGAAGAGATGATAAAATAACATGCATGAAGACACATATGCCCAAGAAATCACCACTTAATCATTACCTAAAAAAAAGTATATATATATGAATAAACAGAATAAATATATATGTATACACACCATTTTCTGATGTGGAAAAATATTAATTTGGCCAGCAAACGTTTATTGGGCAGCACAATACAGTCTAACAGACTGTGGAATCAAGCCGAGAGCTGTTTGTGTGTAAGTGTGTGTTTGTAAAGGAGCCACAGAGAGGTCATTCATGAGCTCAACAGTATCCAGATGTGTGAATGGATACACCCTGTTCCATTACAGCTCAAACCCACCTAGGTTTCTGAATTCAAAACAGCCCCAGAACCAAAAATGACACTGTAACTGCTTATTCTCTTAAGATAGTCTTGTGTAATGCCTAGGTGGAGGGTGTGTGCGTGTATACCTTGGCAGCCTGTGGGGTGCAGGCTACGTGTACAGTGCTGGGTTTGACACCGTTGGATTTGGGCCTTTTGAAGAGTGCAAACCTGCTCTTCCTTCTGCCGCGGTCCCCGTTGGGTAGAGAGCCATTATACCTGCAGAAAGAGAGTGAGAAATTCAACTGAAAACACCTGCACTCAACGCTTATTCCACCAATTCAGGCGCAGGCAACAGGTGGTGAACACAACAGATAGAAATGCTTACAAAAGCACAAACAAAGCCTGTATGGTAGATATTCGATTCAATGCTTTTCTAAGTAAAAGCAGACAGTCATTTAAGCTGTTATCTGGAACCAGGACCTAACCTAAACCAAATTCCACAAAAAAAACATTCCAGAGTTAAATTACATAATCAACTCTTCATAAAATATATATTTAGGTGAAATGACATAATGAACCTGACACAGCCCCATGACAAGTTTTTATGTTTAAAAGCCTGATTAACTTGTAATATCTTTTGTCATGGAGCCTAATATGAACAGGGCAATCATGTGCATGAGGTCAGTATTGCCATAATGAGCAGGGTTAGTAATTACAGTGATACCTGACATCACATTCATATGTGGTCTGATATTCAATTCAAACCTGATTTATAGAAATGCGTCTCAGATTTATAGAAATGCGTCTCAGATTTATAGAAATGCGTCTCAGATTTATAGAAATGCGTGTCAGGGAAGAGACGAAGGCTTAAGAGGCTTAAGAGACGAAGTCGGCGACACTGTCATCATTATATATATACGGTACATAGGTTTTCTGTCTGAATTGGCTCATTTAAAAGTAGATATTTCACTCTCTATAGATATATTTTTCATGTCTGTAAGGCAAGTATACATATATACAAATATACAGAGTTTGGGAGTTTCATGCTCAAGTTCACAGAGACTGAGACGGCAGAAAGCGCATCCTGTTTGTTTTCATTATTTTACAAAAGCGCAACATTTCGTTGTTATAAATGTATTCTTTACGAATTCAAAAGATGTATTACTCTTATCCATATGATCAAAAATTAGTATTTTAAGAGCAAGTGACCGCACCGGCGCCTCCAACTGTCATGCAGTAAGCACGCTACTATTTAGCTTACACACTTGAATAGCGCACATTTTTCTAGGTTAGCATTAGATTGAGCTGCCATATAGAGTTGCGACTACATACATCTTCCAGATAAAAAGACATATCTGAGGTCGATGAATGATAGGTGGGCATTTGGATGTCCTGCCCGATGTATTGTATTACCACATATACCGTATCTTTGCTACTTTTTGTGGATTTTTTTTTTTCTGCGACTAAGCGACAAATAAAGTTTTGGCCAACCAAGCCTCTTCTTGTCGACTGTTAGGGGGCAACCCTAATTTCAAGTAGTTTCTTTCTTAATTGAGGACGCGACATGTAACATCATACACAAAGTGCAGTATTGTCCATAACTAATTAATGCGCACGTAGCATTCCCTATGTACTGAACCGTTCCAAATATCAACTACTGTCTCTCTATAGTTTATTACCGCTAATAAAAGAACCAATTAACATACACCAGATCTAAAAAAAATGGATCTGATATTATCACTTACAAAATGACAGTGCAAAAATTTAGTTTGTGAGCAGCGTACACTACATACACACACTACACACCTGAGCTATGTCTGCTGGTTTCCTCAGTTCTCCACCCAATTACTCACTACTCAAATGTGCTTCACAGACACAGTGTCTGCAGTGTGATGTAGTTCAACGTTGTGCATTTGGTATTGTGTAGGTTTGGGTTTTAGAAGCTAAGCGATGGACTCTATTAAGTCTCTGACTGATTTAAAATGAGTTTGCCAAAGGCACGCATTGACGCTGTTGAGTGCATTCTTGACATATTTTGGCAAACCCACATTATCACAATGTACTCTATAAACAAGCTGACCAATTGTGCTTGTTTCTCTTAAGGCTTTCCTTAAAGAGAAACTACACCATCTTTTAAATGAAGATCAGAAAACGCAATTAAGACATCTGGGGTTTCCTACGAGGTGACATCTTTGGGTTGAGTAAGTTTGAAAAAGCCTTATGTCCCTTATGGCAGAAACTGATGAAATGATCTCAAAAACTGATGTATGGGGGTAAAAAACAATGTTAATGAAGAGTGAGTCAACACAGAGAGGGAATTTTATGGATATGATGTACAAACACGAGAACTGAGCAGGGTATTTCCGCAGCAGCGTTTTCTCATCTACAGCTGCATTCCTTCTGAAAACACTCCGGGAACGACAGATAGAGGGAGGGAAACCCCCCCGGAGAGGTGTAGATGAAGGAAGTCTTTCAGTGTCAGCTGTTGCTGGGAGGAGAGAGTGAAAAGCAGAGGGAAAACAAGGTGGCAAAGGAAAATGAGCCATCTCATCAGGAGACTGACTCATGAAGCTGTGTGTGTGTGTGTGTGTGGTCAAATGTAGGTTATAACCTCAAAAGAGCTCTGTCAGAGCTAGAAACTCAGTAGTCAAACTTGTGTGACGCAAATAACATTTCCAAAGTTTCATGAGAATTAATATCTCTCTCTACAAAGATGAAAAACAGAACTAAACCTCTAGTAGGGCTAAGCTATTTAAGGGGGGGGGGCAATCAAATTACGATTTTTCCTCATAAAAATGGCTAAGAAACACTATTTAATAACTATTGTTAATTGTCTGGGTAAAAAACAAAAATCCACTGAATGCTACATATTTTTAAGCAACATACTGATTATTTGGAACAGTAGTTTTTTTTTTTTTCCCTTAACTTGTTTCTTAATTGCTGAATTGAGGGCCGACCTACAGCTTTTGATGCGGATGGCCTTTTGCTGCTAGTGCTACTACTGCCCTAAAAAGAAATAAAGACTGACATGTTAATTTAACCTAAATCTGTAATTAGTTCATTTTAGTTTATCTTTTAATTACAGTACTCTAGATAGATAGACAGATAGACAGACAGATGGATAGATAGCTCTATAGATTTAAAGCTACTGCTGCCCTAAAAACAAAGACTGACATGATTATTTAACCTAAATCTGTAATTATAGTTAGTTTAAGTTGATCTTTTAATTACTATTCTTAATTACAGTATATAATGTTCTTACTAGCTTTGTAAAATTACACTGCATAAAACATGCCTGCACGAAACAAAAATGGCAGACGGGCTGAATGAGAACGCAAATTAAGAGCAATACAGCATTTCCTCAGTTACCGCTGTAAACAAACCAGTGCTGCACTAATAAATTATACTTTAAAGGTTCACTGATGTGCTTCGAAACACGCAGCGTTAATCTATATGTTGATGTAATTTCAACTGAAACAGGAAGACAGGGCAGGACATATAAAGCAGCCTGGCCCTGCACTGCCCTGCCCTGACCCGCCCCACCCCGCCATACAATGACGCTCAATCACGTTCTCATGCAGTGAAAAATACATTGCGGAGCAAAAAGGAAACTGACAACACGCCGACAGACAAGAAAGAGTAGTTTACTTCTAGTAGGAAACATGGTCTCAGCTTTAAAATGTTGTCTTTTTTAGAAATTCAAATAATAAATATCATTTTGTGGCTCTGTAATGTGTTGTGACAGATCACTGTATTGTCTTATTAGATCAATCGACACGTGAACCGATCATCTTTTCTTCTTTACTTAAAGGTGCAATAGGTGATGGTCTTCAGACACATTTTTTGTTATGCTGGTTGAAAGTCTCTTCACATCCTGATAGCAATCATTAAGTTAAGTGGTCTAAATGTATTCATATTTATTTTTATAATTTGTGGAAGGCGTAGGACCAAGAAATGTTTGTCCAATCAAAATGCTCGGTCCGAACGTTGCGATAGGCTGACATACCTGCCTGTCAACATGTATTTGCAAACCTCTGCGCACCCTGTCCGCGCAGACAGCATACGTCAGCAGCACATTCACATACGCTATGCAAACAGAGAGTTTAAGTCCACCGAAGTTAATCTACTCTCCTGTCTGATTTGATTGTCGGACAGAATGGCGGATTTGGCGTTATGATTGGTTGTGAAGCTGTTTGTGAAGGGTCAATTCAATATTTTCTTCCAATGTTTCACGCATCGCAAACAGCGAGTTTACTCTGCCTTCAGCATCTCTGGCCTCTGTTAACACCCATTTAACTACTTCACAATATTTCCACACAAATTACATTTTAAAAAATGATTGCAATGCAGATTGTGCAAGTCCAGAACAGAGATCACCTGAAATTAGGGTTGGGTATCGTTAGAATATTATTAATTCCGATTCTGCTTATCGATTCCGATTCTTTTCGATTCCAATGTGAATAAAAAAATGATATCAAGCATATTCATTCTGTTTCTTTTTTTGCTAAACATTTAGTTGCAACTGAATACCATGAACAAAAAAAAAAAATCACATAAAAACAAGATTCACTTAAGAGCTGTTTGCAAAATAGAGCTGCGTGGTTCTGGATAAATTGGGTTGTTGTTTTTCTTTTAAAATGGAAGTTGTCGTTCTCTTACGATTCTGAAGAAAATAAAACATTAGACAACTAAACAAAATCACATGTAGGCCTTATTTATAAGTAAATGATTCAGTGATTCACTCAAGATTTGACTCATTACTGGATGAATCAGTATTTTTGAATGAATGATCAAAGACAAATACATTAACAGCCCCCGTTCGCAAACAAAAACTGTGTGTAAGAACATACTACACATAATTAATTAAATCACAGCATTTGCAATTTGATAATCACACTAAGCCATATTTCACAAGGTACAGCTAAAACCGCAGTTTAGCAGTAACACAACACTTAAATCAGCCGTAACCCAACACAATAATGGAGGCGAGTCCTCTGTGGGATTCAAGAGGAGAATCTAATCCAATCCATGACCCCTGAGAACATCTAATCAAAGAAGTTAATAAACAAAAAGCTCTTTTAGACGGTCATGTGGTGTTATAGCGCAGAAAAACACAGAAGTCTGTTCTTCAAATGAAAGTCAATGAAGTGCATTATGATACTCTAAAACCATATTGAAACCCACTGTGTTTTCTAACTGAGGGCTCTGTTGTTCTCTTCAACATGGATCACCCTCACATTTTGCCCACAATGATATTACTAACAACAACAAAAACAGAAACATACAAAGCCTTCACACCATCTGACCCTATTTTCAGAAACACAAACACACACTTGTAAAGTTGTCACTGAGCATTACAAACTATCAACTTCGACAACACAACAGATGCAGCTTCCTGCTGATCGAAGCTCAAAGGTCAAAAGGTCAGAAGTTCTTACCCGAGCACAATGAGTTCTCCGTATTTGACTGGCACTTTGGTTGACGACGTGGAGATGTTTTCCTGGTCGGGGGAGAACATGGATGCAGTGTGTGTGGGGGAAGGGGGTTCGTCCCGCTCCCAATGTGAACGCAACACAACCACACACACTCAGCTCTCAGCTCTGTCTCCTTTTCATCACCAACATCATCCTCATCACTCCAACTGTACAAAACAGAGAAAGAAACCTGTAAGGAAACTGTAAAATGGCTATTTTCAGTCATGCTTTTAGCTGGAGTATCATTTAGGTTAGTAAACCACAGGAAGGAATTGTAAAATTTCACCAGGCACCACTTAAACTGCTTTAGTGATGTTCAGTGGCCTATATTCCACAGTCTTGACCACACTCTTCCTCATACTAACCTGACTTACAGTACAGTCTGTATTTGTAGACATGAGATTAAAGTTGCTAACAAGATCTAAAGTTCAAATGAAGAAAGGTGGTGATCAGGTAAAACCAATCACTCAAGACACAATCCCATGCAACACACGATCTGCTGCAATTACCTTTTCTACCCAGAAACACAGGAAACGCATATTGTTCCTGCATCACAATGCGTCGCCTGTGTGCATGTCAGAACGGTTTCCGTCTATCATAACTTTCTTTCCTCAAGTGAGAGTCATTTTAACCATAAAGAAACCATACAATATGAATTGAGATGTCTAGGTCCAGCCTACTGGTGCACTGGGAGGCATTTCATGTGAAACCTGGCCAGATTTTCATCTTACACGTGCAGGGAGGTACAATAATTCACTCAACAAGACAGCCGAGTCTAGATTATCATGACTACTCTCACTCTAAAGCATGATTTAAAAGCTTTGTCCCTGAAAATTGATTATGATGTTTCCTGTCAGGCACTGCTGACCAAGTGAGGTCAGTGGAACTGGAGTCCGGAGAGACAGTACAGAAAATAAAACAGACAGCATATGCGTGTGTTACCGAGGGAGGTTCCATCTGATCAGTGATGTCCGATTCTGGAACAGCGTGTACAACAACCAGTAAATATCTCATCCTGTCAGTGACTCAAAGTCAACATGAAATTGTTTTCAAAATGAAAACTAAATAAAATAAATAAAGTAAGTTAAAATAATGATTAAATGATAAAAAAAAAGGGTATAAAATATTATTTACAAAAATAAAATTGTAAAAAAAAATAAAATAAAACTATAAAATTAAAAACTAAAACAAATAAACAATAAAAAAAAAATAAAAAAATAAAAAAATGATAAAATGTGACCTTAGACCACAAAACCAGTCTTAAGTAGCACGGGTATATTTGTAGCAATAGCCAAAAATACATTGTATGGGTCAAAATGGTCAATTTTTCCTTTATGCCAAAAGGAAATTAAGTAAAGATTATGTTCCATGAAGATATTTTGTAAATTTCCTACCATAAATATATCAAAACTTAATTTCTGATTAGTAATATGCATTGCTAAGAACTTTATTTGGACAACTTTAAAGGCAATTTTCTCAATATTTAGATTTTTTGCACCTTCAAGCCGTGTTAACACTAGTGTGTTTATGTTTAAAACTGCGTTTTAAAATGAAAACTATCCTAGTATACACTTGAGCTTTTACTGGTGGTCGAATGGGGCATCTACCTATACATATCTATCTTATAGGGTACAAAAATGAGCATTATGTTATCGTTTACATGGTCTTCAAGGATACGCAGAGCGAATGTGGGCAGCTACGCCATTGTTTTCAAATGTCTCTGTTTTGGTCCGTTTACACTAAACCTCAAACCTGGAATTTTCAAACTAAAACAGGGTCTGCAGCATTTTCAAAAGTCTCTGTTTTGGTCCGTTTACACTAAAACGCAACCCCTGAATTTTCAAACTAAAACAGGGTCTGCAGCATTTTCAAAGTCTCTGGGCCGTTTACTAAAGTGAATTTTCAAACTAAAACAGGGTCTTTTTCAAAAGTCTCTTTTTGGTCGTTTACACTTTTTTAAAGCGCAAAAGACATTTTTCAAACTAAAACAGGGTCTGCAGCATTTTCAAAAGTCTCTGTTTTGGTCCGTTTACACTAAAACGCAACCCCGGAATTTTTAAACTAAAACGGGGTCTGCAGCGTTTTCAAAAGTCTCTGTTTTGGGCCGTTTACACTTAAATGCAACTCTGGAATTTTCAAAGTAAAATGGGGTCTGCAGTGTTTTCAAAAGTCTCCGTTTTCGAGGGTCGAAAACGCTGGAGTAGTGTAAACGACAAGCGTAGCCATAGCAAAAGTTATGTGTTTTAAAACAAAAACGCACTAGCATAAACGCAGCCTCAGAATCCACATTTTCAAATAGTTCCATCTCGGCCAATTATCTTAAACCACACATCAACAGAAAGCTTATTTATTCAGCTTCAAGATGGTGTATAAATCTTAAATATAAAAAAATTGACCTGGTTTTGTGGTCCAGGTTCACAAATATATAAAACAAAAATGAAAAATGTAGGCCTAAACATGAGAATGTTCCATATTAATGTTCCCATATTAATCCTTTCCTATTACATGCTTTATAAAATCATTCAAAATATGAACAGGAAAGTTAAATTAATTACATGGGCTCAATTCTGATGTTTTTCCATGTGGGCTTTAACGCTGCCAACTTGTATATACAAGAGCTCTGTCTCTTCATGTCCATCTTTCGTTCTTTGTCCCTAAACAGCGGCGCCAGCTACTCCGGGGATTCGCACCCTCTTCCATCCCTCCATCCAGACAGTTTTCTTTATTCACACCTCGCTCCTTCCTCCCACAGCGATCCCTGTCCCACATACCAGACTGTTGCTACGGGCTTAAACTGTGTGTGTTAGTGCTGTACTTCTGAGTCACTTACTTTAAGGGTGTAGTGTAGAATGTGGCCATACAGTCACAGTATAATACTTTAACAAGGGTTACGAGTGTTAATAGGGCACATGCATAAACTGCACTCATAAATTCCTCACAGGCATACAAAATCAACACCTGCCCCATACAATCCTGATAATACCATCAAAGCATGTGGTCTAAATGACATCCACAGCACGTGAAGTGCTAACAGGTGCTAGCCTGAGTTGTTAACTTCTCGTATATCAGCAAAAAGGGTTTTAGGACAATTAAGCAGCCATTCACACAAAACGTTATTTTTTTTTGTTTGTTTTTTTTTTTTGAGTACAAGGCTTTTCCATTGTTCTTCTATGTAAGCATGCACTAGATGGACATGTTTGAGCATTATGTTCATATTTAGCACCTTGACACAGCTTACAAAATATGTTGCTGCTTAAATTAAAAGTAGCTCCATTTAAAAAAAAAAATCATGTTTCATGACTAGAGTACGCACTTATTTAAAAAAAAAAAAGTCTGGCTGGAGAGAAAAGAAGCTTAACTAGTAATCTGCATGTCTTACTAACAAGTGACCACAGAACAGGATGTCAATGCTGATGTTAGAGGAAAAAAAATAGGTGTTTTAAGTGGAAACCCTACTCGCAACCCTTCCTACACCACTGAACAAGTTCATTCGTCACACTATTGTACCATGAAGTATAATAACAGCAGTTCTTCCTGTTCTTAGAAATCACACCGTTTACACACGACCCCTACACTCAAACAGAGAGAGAGGGCGAGAGTGTGAATAAGAGATTAGAAAGTGAGAAAGCAAAAGAGAAAAAGAAAAAGGTGCTTTGCAACACACCACCTTCAAAAAGTACAGAGAAAGTACACATTAGAAAAGAGTGTTATGCAACTTTTAACCACAAGCCAACCTTTTTACAGAGAGAAAGAGAGTATGAACCTGTATTAATGGTTGATTTGTGTGTTGGTTACTATGAGGCCTGAAAATCCAGTAATATTAACAGGAAAAACCAGCTAACTACTGTGTATTTACACAGCAAAACACACTTGATGACATCCTTTATCCTTTTACTTTTACACAGCACAATTCTAAAACCATTTAAATAACTTGGAGTAATGCAAAGTGGGAGAGAGAAAACAAAAGGAAAAATAATCTTTTTGAAGGTCATCAGATTTACGCATCACCCATGTATGCAGATTTCTCATGTATTTTACCGTTTGCTCCATCTCTCTCAGTTTCAAACACAAAACCACCTCACATAATCAGTAAAACAACTGACACACTCTCTATATCTGCACATCTCATCTCACCACAGAGAAGAGTTTCTATTTCATGAAACCTAAGTGAAACAGTTATATAAAGGTTCACATGGTTATCGTTTTACCTCTGTACACACAACAACGTTATTTTGTGTTGCAGAGTTACTAGTTCAGAGAGCTATTTTACAGTCAGCAACTGGACCAAAATACAGTACGGGACAGATGCACACCCTGTTTCACACACCCCCCTGCTGTTTTTGTCCTGATTTGTCTCGCGCTCCCTCTCTGTATACTGACCTGAAAAATAACCCGACCCCATGAGGAGCGTCACAGAGCGGGTTAGCGTTAAGCCTGCACAGGACTGTGACTGAGAGCGAGACTCATGCAAACTCCTGATCAACAAGCAGAAAAAAAATAAAACAAATGTCAGCCACAAAACTAGGACTGTTTCAGTTGAGATGTCAACCACCACGGCTCAGCCCACATGGCTTTCACAAATCAAAAATACTGAATATAGTTCAGCTTTTGTTTCAGTACTGGTGAGAAGCGGTGAGCCAGCTCATAATAAATCTTCAGTGCACACAGAGATGCATTATTTTGTCTCAGGTTGGGCTTTAGGCCTAGTAACCACAGCAGCTTGGCTTCATTTCCACAACTTTACAATAATATGGAAGTGGCTTTACAATACCATAGAAGTGTTTCCTAAAAAAAAAAAAATGTAGTGTGGGAACTTGATTTTGTCAATCAGGTATTGATTTAGATCATTCTCATTTGCTAAATGCTGCAATCACAAGTAACTTACAGGATGCTGGAGGGGAGTGGTTACTGATTTAAAAAAAAAAATGATTAAAAACGATGATAACTTCATGCTGACTCTGTCTGAATATACAACCAAGTGTACATCCATGAAACCTTTTCTACATTTTTTACAGAACATGGTTTCAGATTGTGTGAAGTGACAGGGCCTCCAAACCCAGAACATAATACTGGTGAACTGCAAACATGTGATGAGTCTTTAACATTCCTCTATAAATTTACACACAGTTTAGGTACACTGATGTGCTATTGTCTGACATATTAACTGCAAGCAAAACTTGCCAGACTTCACAGACATGTATGAGTGTTCAGGTACATGCCAGAAGCAACTTTTTAGCTCAGACAACTCCCATACAACTCATTCAGACAGATACAAGCACAGTTTCACCCAATACAGATAGTTGGAAAAGCTCATTAGCGTCAAAGGCTGATTTTACTGCATTAAAAGACCAAATAAATCCATCAATATCAAACAATTAGCAAATAAGTCACTTCTACACACTATAAAGGAGACCTATTATGCCTTTTTTACAATATGTAATATAAGTCTCATGTGTGTCTGTGAAGTTTCAGCTCAAAATACCGCACAGATCATCTATTATATCATTTTGAAAATGCCCATTTTGAGTGGAAGCAGAAAAACACAGTTTTCATGCATGTCTCTTTAAATGCAAATGAGCTGTTGCTCCCTGCCCCTTTTCCAGAATAGGGCTGTGCATTTACAGCTTGTATCTCAGATACTCTAATAAGAATCATGTTTGGTTTTGCTTATTTCTGATATAGGGTTTTCTGAGCGCACACATCCGAAGTATGCGCACAAAGCGGCATGTGAGAAAAGTCTTTCATGTCTTTCATGTCTTATTGCGCTTAAACCGTCAAGTTTATGTTGAAAACACACAAGTTACAAAAACTGTCGGTTATGTCTGTGAAGTTAAAAAAAGCTGGGAAAGAAATCACGTGTTTATATTAGATCTGTGTGATCTAATATACAGTAAATAAATCAATAAATCCACTGCTCTCTCGTGTCTCCTCTGAGGCTGGGACTCTAAATACTGTTTTGAGTTTGTGCTGTGCAGCCAATGACAGAACAGTTAACATGCTTTGCTCAAACTTTTACCAAGGCATTAGAACTGGTACACCATTGTCGCTTGCGAAAATAAAATGCAGTGCCATGGGTGAGAATGTGCAGATTAAGGGGCGATAATATTATAATAAGATCCCCTTTCTACGTCACGGGTGGAGCGGAATCTAATGCGTTTGTTTTTTCACAAGCTTGCAGAAAAAGGCTTACCAAAACAAAGTTACTGGGCTGTCCTTTTTTACATTTTCTGGGTTGGTAGATGCTCTGTGGGAACCGGTTATAGCACTTAAACACAGAAAAGGTCAGATTTTCATGATATGTCCCCTTTAAACAGTGAAAATAGAATTTCCCACATGCTAAAACCACCAAAAACTCAGATTCAAAGATTAAAACGCCTATCTTTTTCAAGAGCTCTTGGTGGAAAAAGAGGTGCCACCTCTGTAATTAAAATGAGAATTTCAGAACTCCAGCTGAATCACAAACGCAGGTTCTAGCATCATTTTGCTGTCATGGGAGGTCTGAATTATAGCCTAACAGTGAGGAAAACTCCTTTCATGAGTGAGTAGGATGTGGAAGCTTAAACTGTTCCCACCGAGAAATTAGGGAGACGTATCGGTGGCATCTGTGGTCTAAAATAGATCCAACAGTAGAGAAGGAAGTTGAAATGAGAAGTTAGGAAGGAGCGGGGAGGGACACATCTGCACCAAGATGGGCATCTGGTCTGTGGGATACATGAGCACCACATGTGGGTGATGGGAGTTTGAAGTGGAGCATGTTGGGTGTGCAGCTGCTTCTCAGCAGAGGGAGCAGACGAGCGTTACGCACCCGCTGAACACCCGTACGCATGGCCAACCACAGACGAATTAAAGCTGTCTGGATTTATACACAACAGTGTCAAAGGAAACTTCCAGTCTTTACGAGACTTCAAGCTTTTTTTAAAGCTCAGGAAAGGATTTTTAAAAAGTTTTTGGCTTTTGAGAACGTACTTTTCAAACTGTTCTGAAAAATAAAGTTCTGTGCTAGTAAAAACTTAATACTGTTTTGTAAATATATTAAAAATAATAGTACAAAACTAAAATCAATTTTAAATGCTACAAGTGAATTTAGGTATTCGTTTTTAGCTAAAGATTGAGCATGCATAATTAATGAGCATGGACATTTAAATAACCAAACAAATTTTTAAATCAATCATAAAGTTGTTCACTCCCAGAATTAAAATTTTTTTAAAATTTACTCACCCCTATGTCATCCAAGATGTTCATGTCTTTCTTTTTTCAGTCGAAAAGAAATTGAGGAAAACATTCCAGGGTTTTTCACCATATAATGGACTTCAGTGGTGGCCAACAGATTGAAGGCCCAAATTGCAGTTTCAATGCAGCTTCAAAGGGCTCTAAATGATCCCAGCCAGAAAATAAGGGTCTTATCTAACGAAACAATCAGTCATTTTCTAAGAAAAATACAAATTTCTATACTTTTTAACCACAAATGCGCATCTTGCACTAGCTCTACCCCACACGTTACATAATCATGCGCACTCGTGACATAGGTAGGAAAGTGAACGTGCAAAGAAAGTCAAGCGCCCTTTATAAAAAAGGTAAAACAACGATGTCAGATGATTTTGAAGTTGGAAGAGAAAATGAGATGGAGTTTTTCGCCCTACCCTACGTTTTTGAACCGAAGTACACAAACAAAGAACTAACCGTGCGTGGCTTTTCCAACTTGATTATGCGATGTGTGAAGACGTGCATGCGTGTTGCAGAGCTAGTGCAAGACAAGCATTTCTGGTTAAAAAGTATTTAAAATCGTATTTTTATTTATTTAATTTTTTTTTTTTTAGAAAATAGCAGATCGTTTTGCTAGATACGACCATTATTTCTCAGCTAGGATCGTGTAGAGCATTTTGAAGCTGCACTGAAACTATTGGATTTACAATTTGGACATTCAACCCATTGGCCATCGTTGAAGTCTACTATATGGAGAAAAATCCTGAAATGTTTCCCCAAAAAAAAAAACGCGACTGAAGAAACAAACACATGAACATGGGGGTGAGAAAATGATCACTTCTCATTCTGGAAGTGAACTTATCCTTTAATAATATAAACCGGGTAGTTCCAGTCCTTAATTATGAACAGATGAGCTGCGTTCAAAGCAATTTTAACACAGGTACGTAGGTCTTGGAACACCCCAAATTTCTCTGAATACCAACAAATTGAACAATTCTCAAAATCTATGAATCACTTTACAAGTAACTACACAGACCGACTAAAGGATCCTAATGAACACTTAGTTACACTACAAAAACATTCCACCACAAACGAGAAACTGCACATGTGGTTAATCACAGTAAAACTGCTGAAAGGAAGCAGGTGACCTCCACCTGGGTAGGAACATCAGACCTTACCACATCACCACTTTCCCACCACTCTATACGGAAAACTATTCAAATAAATATAACGCTGTCGACCAAGAAAGATGCACAACGGACAGTACAGCATCATCACAATGATGAATTTGAGCTAAATAAGAAAGCATAGATGGTGAAGAAGAGATATGGTGAGATGAATCAAATATACAGGAGCCTGCACGTACACATGCAGAAGAATCACCACATGCATTGAAGTGCAAAACAAAGCATCTTGCAGGTATAGTTCACCCAAAAATGAAAATTGTCAATTTACCCTCATACATTCCAAACCTGTATGACTTATCTTCTGCAAAACACAAAAGACATCATTTTGAAGAATGTTGGAAAATAAACAAACAAAAACAAAAAAAGACAGTGAAGAATTTCTCAAAATATCTTCTTTTATGTTCCACAGAAGAAAAGTCATAAAGGTTTGAAATGACATAAGGGTGAATAAATAATGACAGAATTTCAGTTTTTAGGTGAATTATGCCTTTAAATATTATACAGGCATATACGCACCAGCAAAAAGTGGCCTAAAGTCACCTTTTAGACTTGCTGAAAAACAAAAATCAAAGCTTGAGAAAAAAAAAATTCAGCTAGGAACAACAGACCTTTGAAGCAGCGAGAGAAACATCAAACGTTTCCTACATGCCGCTGTGAAATGTTTAAAACCAGAGTTTTTTCTAGGGCAAGGGACAACTGCCGACCCCACATATGCACTTTGGAAATGCAAGTGGGTGCATTTTTTTGTAATGTGGTCCTTTTGCAGGTCATGCAGCACTGAACACTAAATCTTATTGGGTTTAGTGCAAATCAAAGAATTTAAACTGAAAACACACAAAATATTAAACCACTGTGCTACTTCTGAACCGATACAGTAAGACACATGCAACAAGTGTCTCGTATTGGCACCACGTATCAAAGAGGATGTTGAGAAAGATGGAGAAATAAAAGTTAAAAAGAAACCAACAGACTTGAAGTTATCAGCTTCATGGGAACGAAGCCTGTGGTCTGTGGCTAATCTAAGCAAGCCTTGATGTCTGAGAAAGTAATGATTCCAATCTGAACTAGCCAATCAACAGCAAGTGTTTCTAAAAGGTAAAAAGAGAATTAACCTGACCCTAACACACGCTTCATGAGGCTGGTTAATCTCCAGAGTACTGTTTGGATCACTCACATACACTTCCTCACCATGGCCATTCACCCAGCACTGAGCTAGCAGGCTAATTGGCTTTAGGCTTTCTTTGAGCAACAAAGAGCGCATGGAATCTGACTTAAACCCCAGTTATAAAGTCTCAGCTTGGCCTGTGTTTGCTTAATGGAGGATCAAAAGAAAACAAGCCCTCAGCTTCAAGCTTAACAACAAACAAACTAAGAATGCAAGATCTGCATGGGGTGTCCCATAGGTCAGGTGACATGATTGAGTCCGTCAGCGAGAGTGCAGCCACAGTTTCACCAGCCAGCTCTCGAAGATTTCTTTGAATGTGCTTCGATTTAATTTGTGAGGTGAGGAAAAGGAGGGGTGTGCATTAACACACACACACACACACACCCACCCCTCCATCTGGTACTGATTACACCACAAAGGAAGAGACCTCTGCAATGCCCCACCCTCCTGTGTGCACACAGGAACACATGTATGCATGCTGAGGCAAAACGGCGTGTTCTTTAGTACTAAATTGTTCCACAAGAGCAGTTTAGATGGTTCTCAGGCAACTCATACACTAACTGAAAGTAACTTATCAACAGACATGATTTATATTGAAAGACTGATTTAAAAAAAAAAAAAAAAAAATCAAAGGAAGTGAAATACAATGGAATTGTTCTGTACAGACAACAGCTAGGACTCAAAACCGTTGTTACAGTGTTATGATCGATGACACAACAACAGTTTGGGATCGTGGTGACACAAATCATTAAAAGATGCAAAATAATGAGATTCAAATCAGGTGGGTCAGGTGGACTTGAAACAACCTAATTATACAGTGTTTTCCTTAAAGGGATAGTTCATTCAAAAATGTCATTTTCTCTCATTCATGTACTTCCAAATCTGTTTGACCTCATCTTTTTGTCTACTTCTGGAACACAAAAGAAGATATTTTGAAGACCAGTGGGAACCAAACAACATTGGAGCCAATTCAGTTATACTGACAAAAAACATAAATCATTTCTCAAAATATCTTCTTTCCTGTTCCACAGAAGAAAGTCGAGTTATGCAGTTTTGATAAAGAAATGAGGGCAAATAAATTATAATTTTCATTTTTAGATGAACTATCACTTTAAGACCTCAGATTAAAGGGATAGCTCACCCAAAAATTAAAGTTCTGTCTTTAATTACAAGTCACAATAGGCTAAGCTACTTACTTTTGATATGAAACAAAGTCTCAGATTTCAAATTCTGTCCACTGTATTAGAAAATTCTCTTTCTTTCGCTCTTTAATGTGACGTGATAGATCGTTTCTAGCTTCTGGGTACTGTGCATAATCAAACATACAGCAAAAGATTCGTGACAGTTTCGTTTTTGTTCTGGATCCAGTGCTCTTCTGCTACACTGGAGAGCACTCACCACTAACTGGACAGGAGTGGGAATGACAAGTGGCGGACAATTTTCGGTTAACGCGATCTCTGTTCCAAACCTGTAAGACCTTCATTCATCTTCGTAACACAAATGAAGATATTTTTTATGAAATCCAGAGCTTGTTGACTCTGCATAGACAGCAACAAAACTGACACGTTCAAGGCCCAGAAAGGTAGTTAAGGTTTATCTGTCATGATACCCTTGTGAAAGACTAAAGAATTGTTGAAGTCATTCATTAAACCAAAAAGTATTCTCGTAGCCTCAATAAATTAAGGTTGAACCACAGCTGTCACATGGACAATTTTTTAATAATGTCCTTACTACATTTCTGGGCTTTGAACAGGGTAGTTTTGGGGAGCGTTGCTGCCTATGCAGGGACAGAAAGCTCTCGGATTTCATCAAAAATATCTTAATTTGTGTTCAGAAGATGAACAAAGGTCTTATGGGTTTGGAATAACATGAGAGTGAGTAAATAATAACAGAACTTTCACTTTTGGGTGAACTAACCTTTTAATTGTTTGGTTGCTTGAACAACTAGTCAATTACTGTTCAATTGCTTTTCCTATGTAAATAAGCGCTTGACAATGTCTTTCACCATTGTGTTTGGGCCTTGTGTCATTTGCAGTGATTCACACAAAAAAAAAAAACTGTGTTCTAAAAATGTGGCGCTTAAGGTAAAATTATTTTTACCTTGTAACTTTTTTTTTTAAAAAAGTTCAGCTTCTCCATTTTACTGCTCACATTTTGTGTTTTTTAATGTACAAAACAGGCCAGTCACACATAATGTGTTTTGGATTTAAAAACGTGAGACAGGGTAGTGGAATGGAAAAAAAAACAAAACAAGGCAAGATGTGTGATTTTTACAAAGACAAACTTTTACCTTTATCACTGCATTGTTAGAACGCAGTGTCATGCGCGAGGCGCTGCAAAAGACGCAAGACGTGAGTGCAACAGTCAAACACGTCTGCAAGTTTACATAGAAAAACAATAGAAAAGCACCATACTAGACTGAAAAACATTCTTTGAACGACCCCTAAATATGCAGTTTTTGCACATTTTAAACTTACAATGCAGGACCACTGTCATGTAAACTACAAACAAAGAGAGAGGAAGCAATATAAAGCTGAAGATAACCATCTAGGGACGAGAAACGGTTACAAACAACACTCAAGCTGAACACGGTTGCTTTCTTAAACGAGTGTGGAAGAGACAGATGGAGGGAGGACAGGAGAGAGGAGGGGAGGGGCTGATCTTCAATTTCAGGAGCTTTTTAATTATTCAATGACATGAGCACTGAAACCTAAGAGAAACAAACAGACTGGACTGTGACAGTGAACTAACCATGCAGACACACACACACAGGTACATGAAACCACAGAGAAACACAAACCGTATTGAGCCTCCATGCACTTGAGGCGATGCGTGCATGTCTGAAACAAAGGCTGGGCCGTCCAAACACGCATCTAAAGAACCACTTGCTACCCTGGAGAGCACAATGCAATCTTCCCAGAAACTGTCAAATGATCCCAATGATCCAATAAGGTGGGGGTTGCTCTAGATATGGCTGTCTAAACAGGAAACAAGTCATATTTCAGAGCTGCTAACACTAATAAAAGCAGTTTAAACACCAGTCATATACTTTCAAAAAAGACCCCTCTTCATAAAGCAAGCATCAGATGCTCTGTATGCCAGAGCTCATCCTTCTGCCCATTTCAGCTTTGACTGGCAGAGGCTGACCTCTCGGTCTCCATGACAATAGCTCATTTACAGCCCGCAGTGATCAGCTCTGGCTCTCCCCAAAGGAAGTTGAGGGGAACAGAGGCCTGAGATGGGGGTTGGTGTGTCCTTCAGGTCACATGACCAGTCTCGTCTTTCACACACCGCTCAGAATTTAGCTGCTCGGAGCAAAAAGCGTGAAGAAAGCGAGTGTCAGCAGGACATATTATCAGAATCAGGTTTTATTTGGTACATCAGGTACCGAAATTTACATAGAGCTCAAGAGATACACATGAGCAGATATTCAAATCAAAATACATACACAGTCCGATCAGGTGTGCTAGAAACATTTGCCAGTCTGACTCCATCACACGGACTACTATTCAAAAGTTTGGGCTCTGTAAGATTTTTGATGTTTTTTAAAAAAGTCTCACCAAGGTTGCATTTATTTGATCAAAAATACAGTAAAACTGTAAATATTGTAAAATATTTAATGTGTTGGCAAGGTTGAATTTTCACAAGCCATTACTTTCCAGTGTCACATGATCCATTCTTTTGTAACAATGTTTACTGTCAGCTCCACCTCCTAGTTTACTGTAAAGACACCTCTAACCTAGCCATTTATAATATTATATACATACACTTCCTCAATTTTTTAGGTGTTGCATCTACAAACAAACTCAAAGGATTGAGGAAGGCTGTCAGCACAGCCAAGCATATGAGAAAAAGAGAGAGAGTTCTTCCTGCTTCCTTTTCCTCTGAGGTGCCCACTGTCTGACCTAGTTTCCACAATACACGTCATCCTCAAAATTTTATTGTGTAGACTCAACAAAAAGTGACCAAAAGACAGCAGCGGGTAAAGAACATAATGGTTATATGTTCAATAGTACTCTGCTGTTCAAATGTTTTGGGTCTGTAGGATTTTTTTCAGAATACATATCTTACGCTCACCAAGGGTGGTGTTTTGGTTTGGGTTTTTTGACCACAAAAATACTGCAATACTATAAAACAGCAATACTATGAAATAATATTACAATTTAAAATTAAAGTATTCTGTTTTCTATTTTTATAGATTTTAAAATGTAATTTATTCCTATGATAGCAAAGCTGAATTTTCAGCAGCGATGACTTCAGCCTTGAGCGTCACATGATCCTTCAGAAATCATTTTATTATGCTGATTTGGTGCACAAGAAACATTTTTTTATTAACAACGTTGAAAATAGTTGTGCTTTTCATGATTTTTTGATGAATAAAACATTTAAATGAACATATTTTTAAATATTAATTAATAAACAAATATTTCGTAGCATTTTATCATCTTTACAGTCCCTTTTAATTAACTTATAATGCACCCATGTTGAATACAGGTATTCATTCTCAAAAAATTATAATTCTTACTGACTCTTTTGAAGGGTGACATGTATACGTTTGTAAAAAATAATTTGCTTAACCTGATCAAACACATCAGCTGCATAGATCTGACTGACGCTGTACTGTGCACTTGGGTCAACAACTCAATTTCAATTAAACAGGCACAATCACCAGTTAATATGGTTAAAGGTCTCAGATCATGTGGAAAGACTTGGCACAATTTCCGAAAAAGCACCATGCTCATTCTTCAAACGAATGCACGTCACTGGAATGTATAAAGAGCAGTGCTCAGTCAAAAAGTCGGCGACATTTAGTTTTATCAACCTACATTGAGTTGTGAAACTCGCAAATTGTTTCTCAGGACTGATGACAAGCATTAAGTTATAGACTCACTGCACATTCTGCCTTGAAATGCCTTACAAGATCTATTCCTAAACATGTAGGCTTAATAAACAGAAAACTCATCATAATGACAGCAAGCCAACTTTGAGAGCAGATCAAAGCTGAGCAAAGCAAAAGAGCAAATAAAAAAAAACAACTAAACACTGCGATCTTTAACAAAGAATGATGGCGTGGCTCGAATGAGCTTCGAATCAATTCAGCCTTACTGAGAGAGACATCAGGACGGTTTCACAGATATCTGATCTGCTGCAAACAGATCAGGGCTCACGTGTTTCTCACCATCACAGCGCTGATCCAAGAACAGTTTTTCGCAGTTAATACCACTGCACTGAATAAGATGCACAGACTAAAAATGCATCCTGAAACCAGCAGTCTCAGAAGATACTGAAAGTGATACAGACTGAGATCGTTTTACACTACAGCAGAGTCAGTACGGCTACCACGCTTGGGGGAATACATGTCATACACGTTACATAAGGTGACGTGTACACAAAGACAAACAACATACTCAAATCACCAGTATAGCAAAAAATAGAAAAGCCCAAAGTGTCAAGCAGTGGTAACCTTTGCCCTTGTTTAAAGGAAAGCAGTGAAAGGACTAGAGGAAATGAGTACCTGGCCATTTATCAAGACTAAACAAACTCACAATATTCTCTCTCTTTACTCCACAAACAAGGAAGTGCACGGCTTATAGGATAGAAAACAACACTACTGTATTTCCAGCATTCATAAAGTTCAGCTTCCCAAACTACAGAACAATTTATCTGAGAGCTGGAAGTTTCCCATTACAGGATTATGCATGAATATGATAGCAGAAACAATGGAGTGACAGTAAATGCTGTATTAACGCATGTTAATCCATTGATTGTTCTAATAAATAATTCAGATGTAGCAGCACCGGCTGGTACCAAAAATGGGGAGGGGGTGATTGACATCCTGACGTCAGCACGGGAACGGGACAAAGGCCACATTGGGTCGGACCAGATGCTCGGTCTGCCTATGCAAATGACTCTGAGCGTTTAAATACATCAGCAAAGAACAATGACACGTCTGTAACGAGCCCACAAAAGCCAATGCAAATTATGCCCATAAAGTATGAGGAGTGCACTGCTTTCTCAATTAGCATGAATCTCCATTGTCTTCGCAAACACATGAAAACGAAGGCTTGTTGTCAATAACTGGACTTGACGTATAATATAGACTGCTAGAATACTAGGTTATTCTTGGATGAACATTTGTGAAACACGAAAGAAATGACAATATCTGTACGTACATGACAGAATACCTAGAGAAACATAACATACAAATACTAAATGTCACTTCTTTGCTCTGCTAAATGATAAAGGTACTTCAGCTACACACATTTAATCTTCGCTTTTATCCGATCTGTTTTATCAGCTTATCTGATAGACTCAAAAACACAATAAAAAGTCATAAAAAGATTAACATTAATATATTACAGAGCAACATCAAAACAATGTTAACTTAAAAATTATTCTTAGGATTAACGTTACAACATGGTAGCCAGAAGATAGCCCACAAATAAAATGTAACAAAAGACACAACACTGCGAAAAGCAAGTCTGAATCACTAATAAAGTAACTGGCATTTTATGAAACACAAGCATTGTTGTTTATTTTTCTAACGTTAGTGAATATGAGGTACTCACGGCGGTGCTGGTGTGTTTTTTCCGAGGTACGAACAAAGAGCTGCTCCGTTAGCACGGGTTTAGCTACAACTGCTGTTTCGCTTAATAAATGATTGAAGAAAATAAAACAAAGCAGAATATAACGAGAGAATTAAGGATGAGGAGCCTTTAAGGACACGCGAGGCTAACTTGCTAACAAAGGCAGGTGTTGAGAGTTCTCCTCAAAATTTAAACAAAAATAATCTCTCTGCCGTTAAACGTGACGTGACCTCATTCAGTCTTCAGGCTCGGAAGGAATACAGTGGATTGAAACAAAAATAACGTCTGTAAAATGGTGCTGTCCGCCGGCTGCTTCTAGAGAGACTGTAAACAGACGGTGGTGTTTTGTGTTATAGTGGCTAGATGACCATATGAACGGAGAAAAAAACCTGCCGCGTCACTGATTGGGTGAAGAAGATTCTGGGTAATGTAGTTCTCAGCTCAGAGCGAGTCAAGAGATCAAAGGCAAATGTTACTGGTTTAGGTCACACATGTATCTTTGCAGCAAATCTCATATTTGAGCTGCACCCACGCCCACAGAAAACAATAACTGCTTTGATTGCCATATTCAAGAGATGTCTGTGCAACAGATCAAAGGAGTAAGGCCCAAATCTTATTAGCTATTATTCATGAAGAACAAAATACTCATACATTCAATTTATTGGTATAACTTTTTTTTAATTTATAATGGATTTTCAGGAAAACAAAAAATTGTTCTGCTTGTGTGTAATGAATGAGGACTGATATGTGGATTATATTTATTATTTAATTTTATCATGTATTTAAATGCTTATTATTATTGGTATATATATACGCTCCCAGTCTGAACTCAAGTTTCTGAACAGTAAGGTTTTAATGTTTTTTTAAAGAAGTCTCTTCTGCTCACCAAGACTGCATTTCATCCAACGTACAGCAAAAACAGTCAAATTTTTAATTATTTTTACTATTTAAAATAAACGTTTTCTATTTGAATATATTTTAAAATGTAATTTATTCCTGTGATTTCAAAGCTGATTTTTTAGCATCATTACTCCAGTTACATGATCCTTCAGAAATCATTCTAATATTCTGATTTGCTGCTCAAAAAAGATTTTTTTCAGGTTACTTTGATGAATAGAAAGTTCAGAAGAACAGCATTTATCTGAAATAGAATTTTTTTGTAACATTACAAATGTCTTTAGCGTCACTTTTGATCAATTTAATAAAAGTATTAATTAATTTCTATAATTTCTTTCCCCCCAAAAATTATATATATATATATATATATATATATACTAACTTCAAGCTTTTGAATGGTATAGTGTATAATGTTACAAAAGCTTTTTAAATGTACTCAACTGTTTTAAATATTGATAATAATAATAAAAATGTTTCTTGAACAGCAAATCAGCATATTAGAATGATTGAATCATGTGACTGGAGTAATGGTGCTAAAAATGCAGCTTTGAAATCACAGGAATAAATTACGTTTTAAAATATTCTAATAGAAAACAGTTATTTTAAATAGTAAAAATATTTCATAATTTTACTGTTTTTGCTGTACTTTGGATCTAATAAATGCAGGCTTAGTGAGCAGAAGAGACTTTAAAAAACATTAAAAATCTTGCGACTGGTAAGGTATTTATTATTTATTTATTCACTCATTCATTAATTAATTTTTATTTGTTTGTAGTGTTTTAGTATTTGAAATCTGAATTAAAAACTGCTTGCCCCTGATTAACTTGTCAATAAAAGCACTTGTGTGGTTTCCTGTTTTCCGACACTGCCTTATTTTGGCATGTAATATTGGAAAGGCAAATGAAACATGACTCAGAAATCAGGAAGCTCTGTAAGACCTATAACAAAAACAAGTTTAGACAGGCTTTTTGTGAGTAACAATACCGAAGAATGCTATGGTATTGTTCTTCTGGGTTGTGATGCCTCATTATTAGCCACCCTGATTAAAAAATGAATGTCAGCCCCAGTAAAGTTTATGTCTTTGGAAAAGTAAAGCATACAAAAGAGGCCATGTAGACAAAATAAACATTATGTAGAAGATAATATCTCAAACCTGTCTAAGAGGATAGAGGTATCCAGAGACATCAGTAGTTTTGATTATTTTGAGCACACTGATGCTACACAGCCACAGCTTGTCTCATAAAGACAGTGCTGCTAAAGGAAATTTATTTTATTATCCACCTTTATGTTCCCATAAAAGTGGCCGCAGCCATTTGTAAATTTTATGGGTGTGGCTTCCGGTCTCATCCGTGTCCAGCTATTTTTAGCTGTACAAAACAGCTCATTTTGCTGCTTGATATTGCAGATTGGTGTGTTACCATTTATTTTAATGTATTATCTTAATTATGAGCGCACTGGTTTGTAGTGCAAACAGTTTTACCATTTACTGCACGTTGTTATTCTTCTCGTTATTTCCCTATTGCGGATAATGAACCAGAAGTCTCACCCATAGACTTTTAGTACACAAGTGTACTAAAAGCTCTCTTTGCATCAAGCAAATTTTAAAAAAAAGTTCTCGTGCATGTTTCAAGGAGATATATGTCACATCACCTGCCAACATAAACCTAAAAGCAATCAGATCATCTCTAATCCACCCACTCTTTTTAGATTTGGGATTTCCCTGCACTTAAAAGCAAGCACATTATGACTAGTCCTGGTCTAGATAACAGATCAGTAAAGAGATGATTTATCAGTCCCATGTAGCTCAACACAGTGTTTGGAAAAAGGCTCCCAGCAGTAGAGCTGTAATCGGGCGTTAAAAGTTAGGCCCGACAGGGCCCGAGCCCGACAAGCATATTTTCATTGGCAGCTTTTTAAAAGCCCGAACCCGTTTACAGCCCGACATCATTCAAATGTGCGTAAGCACACAGCTCTTTTGGCTTTTGTCAAGAATGAGTCATTTATACATGTTTTAACAATTTATTAATGACTAACGTAGGCTATAGGCCACTTGGAAGTTGAAACAAAGAAATAAAATAAGTCATCGTAACATCTCAGCACTCTAAATAGGCATACACTTAGCCTATAAATAGGCCAACGCGCCAATAAAAATGATTCTTTCTTAACAAATTAAATTAAGATAAATTCTAGATTAAGATGGGTATTTGGCAATAACGAAATTAAGATAAAGGCTCCCTGCAGGACAATTTTTTACTTGATTTTTAATGCTGTGTTTTAAAATTGTACATTTGAGTTTGTAACTTTGAACTATGCACAACAGTGCAATTGAGTTGAAGTTGAGCAACCCTTGAAAAATAGAGAAACTTGTTTGTTTTGTTTTTTTGGGGGTTGTGTGTGTTGTTTTTGTTTTGATTAAGTTATTATTTACAGGTCATATATTTTGTACTTCCACCTAAATGCTGCTCTATCATCTTATAAATGTCTGATTTGTAAGGAAGGTCGATTGACTTGATTGTTTAGCTGCCCTGGATGTTCCCTTTGATGTGGAAGCAATCTAATCTCTGTATATTACTTTAAAACTCAATAAAGATACTGTTGGAAAAAAAAAGAAAAAAAGAAAAAAAAGATAAAGGCTCCGCGGGATTTGTTTCGCCACTTCTCTCCACAATCCGGCCTCAACGCGACGGTGAATAGCATCTGAAATGTAATAAAATAATAACGCCAACATTAGCCTATATACTCTGTCTACATTATGCATTTAAGACTCAATTAATATTTAGTTATATTTGAAAAACCTTTACTCACCAAGATTAGGCTACATATTTTTGTGGAGGAAAATGATTGAATCCACTGTAGTTTCAGCGCGGTCCTGCGCTCACTGATGGTGCGTCCAGCAGCACTGAACACCCTTCCACTGCTGCTGTGACAGGCCGGGATGCATAGTACTGATCTGGCTAATTTTGTCAAAACGTAATCACCAGAGGCAAGCCTCCGTTTCACCTCCGATCAACATCAATTTTCGCATCTTTCTCGCGCTAATCGAAACGCATCACATGACCGCTCATTTACAGCGCAAGCCGGAGCTCGAGCCCGAACCCGGCCCGAGTCCGTCTAAAACGATATAAATTAAGCCCGAACCTGTCGGGTCCCGTCGGGTTTCATCGGGTTCGGGCAAAGATCTTCAGCTCTACCCAGCAGAGGTTGATTTGTTCAGACATGATCATCTGGTAGCTAATATCCTTACATCCACCTTCAACTCTAGCCCAAGCCTGCACATAGATCATGCAATGTTGTGAAAACAGTGTAATGTTGGCACAAGTCATGTGTTGAAATACTTATAGTTTTATCACGCTACAATAACAATGTAAGCCAGGTGGACCAATAGCATAACAAGCACACATTTCACAACCATTTGTCGAAAGTTTCGGAGATGAGCGCGGTTAGTGGTTAGTCAGACACACACAGACACGTACGTGCACACATATCACTTCAGCTGTGGTGTAGATTAATATCGGCTTAAAGTTGTTGTTTGTGTTTATGTTGTCATGGCAACAATACGGACACCTCATACCTATAGGCCTATTTGTAAGGTTCTCACTTGTATGACACATACTGTACACGAACATACACACATTAATTAAGGACTAACCCACAAAGGACGCGTTTTGAGTTTCTCAGTGCTGCTTTAATTGTTTCTAATATAAACATGCTTAACACAAATATATTTTGCGTGCCGCGTCTGCTTTTTTAAGGGTTTACTATATGAGTGCCTGCTTTCTCTACTCCGCGTTGAATCAAAGACTGGTTGTATCTCGCATTTTTGCACGCAAACCCCATTCTGAAATGCTACTGTCAAGTTAAAATCAGTTTTAAAATCAGTCTCTACACCTTTAGTTTTTTACAATTCCAATGCATTGCTTCTAGCACTTTTAAACAACTCCCAAAATACAAAAACGCATTCAATGTGAACTTTAAAAGGGACAGTACACCCAAAAATGAAAATTCTGTGATTACTTACTCACCATCATGTCGTTTCCAACCTTTAAGGTCTTTGCTCATCTTCGGAACACAAATGAAAGATTTTTTGATGAAATCCAAGAGCTTTCTGGCCCTGCATAGAGGGTTTGCACTTATATCACGAATGGTCGGTTACCCGGATGCGCGGCTATATTTGGTGATGCTCGGATGGATTGCAGTTAATGTACTACTGATTACCATGTTCTGCTAATTTATGCTGTCTAAACCATGGAAAAAAGGTGTGGAAGCTGCTCAATCATATAACAAAGGACTAACTAAAGTTAATAGGTGGTAAAGGTACATACAAAAAGTATTAATTAATATATTAGCCTAATATATATATATATATATATATATTTTATAGCAGTCTATAAAAATCAAATGTTCTTTCTGGTCTGACCAATTAGCACAGCCCAAAACATGAAAATAACTGAAAATTTTCAGCAGCAATAATCAGCCAAATTTGTAAGTACTGTTCAGATCAGTGATGTTGTTTACATTCAGTGCTGCCAATATGGCCGCTTGATGACACGTTGTGAACACTCTGTTTGATGGCATATGCTTTGTGCTGTTTTATAGGCCTATTCAATGTCTATAAACTTAGGAAAGAAAGCTCCTGCTTTCTCATATAATGATAACTACACATTTAAAATGATTCCAAAGTCTGTTGTTTTATATGAAAGGTGATTTGAGAGACTATTTTAGGTGCTGCCCTGATAAGATTCAAAACATAAGAGCTGTGCTGTCAAGTGAGCAGCGTGTGATAAAATCATAACACTTGGGCTTAACCAATATCATTACATAAACCAACTTACCCAGTTTGGGGGCTGCTGTTCAGATTGTTGTCATAGCTGTCATGGTGACTGTAACTATGTACGAAAATATATTTACAGAATGTTTAAAATATAGGGAAACAAACCTGAAGACTTATATGCACAGGAGTCAAGATACTTTTTAATGTTTAAGATCACCTGCACTGAGCTATATATAAATGGAAGTTTAAAATGCTTAAAATCAACATAGAATGCAAATAAATATCTAGTTATCTAATGAGCTGCAGTAGATTCTCTCACAAAAGTTCTTTCTTCCCTGAGTGTTTTTTTTTACCCTTCTAAATCCAAACCTCCCCTAACACAGCAGTGAAACACTATTTATAGATTTTGATTTCACTGGATGAGTTGCTGGTGATGTCATCTAGTCACTTAGAAACTGTATCCCTGTGCTCTGTATTTCTATGAAAAGTTGCATCAATTCTCATGAAATGATAAAGTGATTTGGAAATGGTGTTTATTAAACCACAATATTGGAAAGCCCAAAAGTCTTTTAGCCAGAGAAGAACACATTTCTTAGAAATCATATCCAGAATAATTAATTTTTTATTAGCTGACTGCCAGTAATGGGTCGCCTTCTTGAGCAACTATGAATCCTGATCATGTAACTTGGGGGTGGTGTTTGATTTCCTGTAATAAATGATGCCTGATACGGCAGGATGGGCATTTTTCCAGATGTTCCTAGAACTGAAGAATACAGAGTAAATTTTTAGCTTGTTCTTTGGTTCCTGACTGTGGAATAAGAATAAAAAAATATTCAGAACCCGTTGTATAAGAGCTGGCAGTTGACACTGACAAACAGGGTATCTGTTCAACGCTTCAGACAACTACCCTAACATTACGTCAGCAGCATGGATAGTTAACTGACACGATGTATCTGACTACCTGACCTTTCTTTCATCGCCAGCGACATTCACATCAGCAGATATCAGATAAGATTAAAGGATTAGTTCACTTGCAGAAAAAAATTCCTGATAATTTACTCACCCCCATCTCATCCAAGATGTTCATGTCTTTTTTTCTTCAGTTGCCATGAAATTAAGTTTTCTGAGGAAAACATTCCAGGATTTTTTTCTCCATATGGTGGACTTTGTTTCACTAGATAAGATTATTCCTCGGCTAGGATTGTGAAGAGACACTGATCCCCATCCACTATATGTTCGACTGAAGAAAGAAAGACATAAATATCTTGGATGACATGGGGGTGAGTACATTATCAGGAAATTATTCTGGAAGTGAACTAATCCTTTAATAATAGAAGTCTCAGATTCCATAAGTTTCTTTGTTTATATGTGTGCCAGCATGCTGGAATTAGCTGACCTTGGTACAGGAATAGTTATTTTTAAATTATACTGTCTCTGACTAACATTTATGGCATGATCCCATAGATGAATCATTTCGACTGGTTCATCAAAACAGGAAAGGTCTTTACACTAATACTTTTACCAAGGAAGTCTATATAAAATACATGTAATATTAATAATAATAATAATAATAATATTTTTTATTTATATAGCGCCTTTCCAGAGCTCAAGGACACTTTACAATGAATGTAACAAAGAAGAGATAGTACGGACAAAACATTGAAAGAAACAATAGCCAAGTAGAGAAACATTAGGTAAACAAATATACAAGAAGTCAAATATAACAAACTGGAAATACAAAACAAGACCTAAGAGACAAACATGCAGAGTACAGGTTGATCAAGCAGAGCAGTCAGTTTATCAAATCAGAGGTGTAACATTCAGAAAACAAGTGAGTTTTGAGTAAAGATTTAAATTCTGAGATATTAGTGACAGAACAGAGTGAGCGTGGTAGAGAGTTACAAAGTTTGGGTGCAATAACACTAAATGATCTGCCCCCCATTGAAGAGAGGCGGTACCGAGGGACAGCAAGAAGGCCAGAGTCGGAGGAACGTAGTGATCGAGTAGGGATGTAGGGGACAAGCATATTGCAAAGATAGGAGGGAGCTAGGCCATTTAAGGATTTAAAAACAAGGAGGAGAATTTTGAATTTTATACGGTATGCAACTGGGAGCCAATGGAGGTCATACAAGATTGGGGTTATATGAGCAGAACGTTTGGTATGAGTGAGTATTCTAGCTGCAGAGTTTTGAATATATTGTAATCTGGAGATGGAGCTGGCAGGCAGACCAGTGAAAAGGGCATTACAGAAATCAATGCGTGAAGAGACAAATGCATGGATGACAGTTTCAGCGTCCTTGGTGCTGATGAAGGGACGCAGTTGGGCAATACGGCGTAAATGGAAGAATGCAGATTTAGTGACAGATTTAATGTGAGACTGAAAGGAAAGTGTGGAGTCAAGGATTACACCCAAATTTTTGACAGAAGTAGATGTTTTGATGTGAGAGCCAGCAATCTCACAGGTGAAACTGGTAGAGATGTTGCTGGTAAGTGCTGGGGTTCCAATGAAAATTATCTCAGTTTTGTCCATATTGAGTTTCAGAAAATTTAAGTTAAGCCAATCTTTAATGTCCTTCACACAAGCAGAGATTTTGTCAATTTGGGCGGATAGAGTAGGTGTACAGATAGAATAAAGTTGAATGTCGTCTGCATAAAAGTGATAATTTAGACCATGACGTTGTAAAATCAGACCAAGTGGGATTATGTAAATTGTGAATAATAGTGGGCCTAGAACAGATCCCTGGGGAACACCTCGCTTCAGGGGGACAGTGGGCGATCGAAAATCCTTAACAGAGATGTAGAAGAAAACCAAGAGAGAGCAGTACCAGAAATACCCAGATCAGAGAGGCGAGAAATAAGTAAATCATGGGAGACAGTGTCGAAGGCAGAGCTGAGATCAAGTAGCAGTAATATAGACAAGGAGCCAGAATCACTAGAAAGCAGTAGATCATTCACTACCTTTACAAGTGCAGTTTCAGTACTATAGAGGGGGCGAAAACCAGATTGAAAAGGGTCAAAGAGATTATTATCAACTAGAAAAGACTGGAGTTGGGCAGCAACAGTACTTTCCAGTAATTTAGATATGAAAGGTAAATTAGAAATGGGACGATAATTAGACAGAACTGAGGGGTCAAGGTTGGGTTTCTTGAGAACTGGTGTAACTGCAGCAGTTTTTAGTGGCAGAGGAAGTGAAGCGGAGGTAAGAGATGCGTTGATGAAATGAGAGATAGGTGCAGAGATGGCAGAGTGACAAAGTTTCAGGAGAGGAGTAGGAGCAGGATCAAGGTGACATGATGAAGAGTTGGATTTCAAGATTAGCTTAGAGACAGATTCTGGGGTCGTCAGGGAAAAACAAGACAAAGACTGACTGGAAAGATTTGATGGATGGCTGAGCTCTGTATCAGTAGGGAAACATTGGTGGACAGCATTAGTCTTTTCGAGCAAATAATCCAAAAAGGAGCAGCAAAAGTCAGTTGAGGCTAGGGCATCCTGAGGTGGGGGGTTAGTAAGTTTATTTATTGTATTAAATAATGTTTTTGGCCTATTGCTTGATTTATTAATTGTGGCAGAGACAAAATTAGAGCGAGCTGAAGTGAGAGCAGATTTATAAGATTTGAGATGATCAAGAAAAGCCAAATAATGAACAGTAAGACCGGTTCTCCTGTAAAGACGTTCAAGCCGTCTACCAGTAGCCTTAAGAATACGGAGCTCAGGGGTATACCAAGGAGAAGAGTGAGTAGCGGGGACATTTCTGGTCTTAATAGGAGCATGCTGCTGTAGGATTTCAGAAATTATAGAGTGGTAATTAGAAAGTATCACAGACGGAGAAGAAATATCAATGACATCAGAGAGGTTCGAGGAGACAATGGAAGTACAAAATGATACAGTATCAATAGCTTTCAGATTGCGGTATGAAATAACAGTCTTAAGGCATTTAGAATGCATAGGAAGATTGAGTCTAAAGTCAAGAAGTTTATGGTCAGAAATACCGGTGTCAGAAGCAGAAATGGAAGTAATATCCCCCCAAGATGTACATATTAGATCAAGGGTATGACCACGAATATGGGTAGGAACGCAAACATGCTGTGTCAGATCAAAACATTCAAAAACAGACAGTAACTGAGTAGTGTTGGAGCAAACTATATCAACATGAATATTGAAGTCACCAAGCAGGAGAATAGGGAATGACAATGAACAGGCAAGGGTTAACAGTTCACTGAGTTCAGAAAAAAAGCTGGAGAGGGCTTTAGGAGGACGGTAGAGCAAGATAATTGTGAGACAGTCAGCTTTCAATACCATATATTCAAACGAATTGGTGTTGTGAAAATCAAGTTGTTTCAGTCGAAGACTGTCCCGATAAATGACGGCAAGACCACCCCCTTTGCCACGCATTCGAGGTCGAGCAAGATACTTATATCCATCAGGTGCAAGAAGATTTAACTGGAGAAAATCAGCCGGTGCTTGCCAGGTGTCAGTGAGAAGAAAAATGTCAAGCTTTTTGTCAGTGATAATTTTATTGAGATAAGAGGCTTTGTCCGATATTGACCGACAGTTCAGAAGTGCAAAATGACGATGTACAGAATTCAGATTAGCGGTGCGATGCTGGTTACCAGTGAGATAAATTAGAGAGCGATGATAAATAGTATGGTCAGCAGGCAGTTGTTTGGACGTGGACGATATAATATTCTGGGAATAACCCAGATATGTGATAATGGGATGGTAACAGGGGTGTGACGAGACTCTTATCTCACGAGACAAGATGAGACACAAGACTGGGTTCACGAGAACGAGACGAGACAAGATTTTTCAACTTTTCTTAACAAATCCTCAATGATGAAATATATAGGGAAAATAGTCTTTTATTCAACTGAAAAAGACAAAATGCAAAAAAATGTAGGTGCATTTTGAACTTTATGAAATTAAACTTCCATTTTAATGAATTATATGCAGTAATAAACAACATTTAAACAAGAGCTTCACGATTCTGGATAAATTAAGAATCTCAGTGGTTTTTAAAAAATTGGAGACCATGATTCTCTTACGATTCTGGGGAAAAAAAGATTACTAAACTTTTTACCAAACGTTATTTTGTTTAGAAAACTAAACAAAATAACGTTATTTACTAGTGGTTCTGACAAACTGTTCATTGCTTAAGTCTTTTAAAAACATACATTCATTTAAACAAAAAAATAAATAAATCATTGAAGGAGTCAGTGTCTCGCTTCATTAAAGGGGTCATCGGATGCCCATTTTCCACAAGTTAATATAATTCTTTAGGGTCTTAATGAAAAGTCTATAATATACTTTGGTTAAAAATTCTCAATGGTAGTGTAAAACAACACCTTTTTACACTTTTTACCTTGTCAAAATCAGCTCTGCAAAAATCATTACATTCTGGTCGAGGCTGCTTTAAATGCAAATGAGCTCTGCTCGCCCCGCCCCTCTTCTCTCTGTGGAGTGACGACCCTGTTTACTTTAGCCTCATTTAGCCGCGTTTAGCCGCTAAACTTGCTAACTAGTACATTATTAGGAAAGGCGATCGCAAAGATTCATAAAAAAACCTTATACTCACTTATGTCTTATACTGTCTTAAGTGAAGCTGGATCACAAATGATTCGTGGAACATAGACGGATATATATAGATCGGGAGGCGCATTCCCTTCACAAACAAACGGAATCCACTGCACCTTCAGCAGCTTAGATGTCGGGGGTAAATGACGACCACTACGTTCATTATTACATCCAGCAACAAAACATGGAGGTCGGACTATTACAACTGATCTGAGGTAAGACACTCAGGTCAATCAACTATCGTGGGAGCGGCCTCTGTGGGTGTGACGCAACAATGACAGGCATCTGAGAATGGCTCAATTTGAAAAAGGGGATATTATTTTTTATAGATTAATTAAAAACCACTGCATGGATTTTTACCATTACAGGGTAGATTTGTACATACACTGCCAACACACATTAATGTTTAAACAGAATGTAAAAGCGAACTTAGTATCCATGACCCCTTTAAGACTTGTTTGACTATTGAAATCTCCTGAATGAATGATTCAGTGACATACTTTTTTTAAACGGGCAGTTGTCGCCACCTCCTGGCGGAAGAGGATAAGCCTTACAATACATACAAGTCTTAAGATACTTTCGTTTTGATCGCTACTGTAAACAATAATTGTTTGTACCCAAACTATGAACTTTTATCCCCGTACTTCTATTATTTAAATATCTGTAACACAGAAATAATGATTATAATGTGTTCGGAAAGACTGTTTGTGTTGCTCTTTCTGCGTTCACATTTACCCCGACCCTCTGATTCATTAACATGGGCAGAGACAAAACGTGCTTCTCACGCTCCACTGAGAGTCGCGATGTAAAACAGTCCTACTAGACATAGCTAAATCGTTGTCATTCAGGAATAAGATCGAGTGGGTGTTTGAATCGAGATCTTGATATTTTAAGGATTAATCGTGCAGCTGTAATGTAAACACTGCAAAATGTTCTGGGAGGATATTGTCACGAGATTCTCCAAAATGGCGCTACGGTGACGCGGAGGAGAAGAATTGTTGAATAAAGTCGTTATTTTTATTTTCTCTCCGTACAAAAAGTATTCTCGTAGCTTCGTAAAATTATTTAATCCAAAATATCTTAAATTGTGTTCCGAAGACGAAGCTTTTACGGGTTTGGAACGAAATTGGGGTAAGTGATTAATGACAAAATTTTCATTTTGGGGTGGAGTAACCCTTTAAAGGGGTCATGAACTGCCTTTTTGTAAACAGAAGATTGTAAACTCCGTAATAAACCCTCACTGCTATGATTGGCTAACATTCATGTATGTTTGACAGCCTACATTCTTCAGAGATAGACTTGGGTTAAAACGCATAAATACGCAGTACATATCAAATGATCTGTAATAGCAGACAAAGCAATAGTGACCACATAATAAAAACAGTTACTCACACTTGTGCAGTGCGACATTACTGTCAGATTCAATAAATTCAGCACAGCATTGTCTTTTATTTTAAATCCTTCTGAAAATCCCACGCTGAGTTGTTCATTGTTTGTAAATGAATCTTCAGCAAAATGAAGTAAACAAAGGACCAAGTTCATCCACTTTTTCCTAATGTTGGGATCAGACGGAAGGCAATGTAAAGACTGTTTTTCCACAGCTTGGCACTGCATAGCATCTTCTCGTATTCAGAGCCAACTTTATTGTTTGGCTTCTTCATAGACCTGCGTTTGCCTCTCGTTATTTACACTACAAAACATTGGTCAAATATATATTTAGAGTCTTAGACCTTTCCAACGATATATAGTTTGTCATGACTAGAATAGGATTTAATTGTAATATAGTGAAGTGAAATTTTAAAATGTTAAATTCAAAAACAGTTAATATACAAACATGAAGAGGTTATTAAAAAGATTTATTGTTGAAAAAGATGTTATTAATTCCATAAAGATCATTTTACACCAAGAGCATGTCAGTTTGCACATATACAAGGGCTTTATATGCAACAATTCAAGAGGTAGCAAATAATGGTCTTGTGTGTGTATAAAGGTGACACGATGACCTTTCAAAATGGCACAGTACTTAACAAACCCTTGCCGAACATTTGTCTCTAAGCCTCAACCGGAGCCAGAAAAAAAATCTAGAGCCAACAAAGCTGTTCCATCAAAACATACCATGAAATTCCAGTCTTTAGTGTGGGTGTCATTGGAACTACAGTGAAAAGACTGTTTCATTATTCATAATTCTTAAATATTTGCAGAACTTTTAATCAGCAGCATTTTCCATTTACATTGAAAAAACACTAGTGTTCCGTTTATGAACTTTTCGAACTATTCAAAGTACAGATAGTTGATATAATGTAAACCAAATTTAAATGTAGTTTAAACAAACTAACAATTTTTTTAACAACTTGCAGTCTTTCAGTTGAGTTAAGGAAGGCCTAGATTTGTTCAGTCTGACTGTGGTGTAGAGACTGTAAACCAAACCAGAACCTGGAGCTGGTCAGTGAAGGTAAAGGTAGAAATCAAGTATCCTATTGTTGAACTGAAGATTCAAAGAGAAAATATGAAAGCATAATAAATTTGTTGACATTTTAAAACACACCTAAGATTTATCCCCCAACCCAATAAGCATTCAGTGTACATTTAAAATATTCTTGATGCATTCTGCTCATCAAATATTGCACGCTAAAATATTCATCCATTTTTTTCTCGATTCCAAGTAACTCAGCATATGGCTTGCATTGTAATGCAGTTTGTGCTGTTGTCTTTCAAATATAACATACATATATATTAAAATACAGGACTAAATGCGTCTTTTCAGTTCAACTCGCAGGTGGCCTGCTATGTGCTCAAATGTAAACATTGTAGTCCTTCCTTCATTTTTTATGGCACTTGATGGATTAACACCCAGACTGCTAATCTAAAAACATTTATCATAACAAAAAGAACAAGCAGCAATTTGGAAAACAAACACTACTATGCAAAGGGTGAACTGTGCCCAGTGAAGAATCCAGTGTTCTTTCAGTTCAGGATGAGGGAGTAAAAGGGTGGGCAACATTTTAGGCTTCCCTACAGCAATTTACATGTCTGGCTGTACCCTGTCTAAGGTTTACTGGCACAGAAAAGGCATAAAGAACATGCACTAAGAAACCTAGTCAGTAAATTTGAATTCAGGATGCGTTACATAAACCATGGGAAATAGAGGATATGGAAAGTTTCAACAGTTGGCTTCAACACCTCCTTTCTTCTTTGATGTTTTTTTTTTTTAAATAATTGAAGCCCACGTGAAACTGAGTGTTATGAGTCACATTGTCAGTAAACAGTTGAATAGGTCTCTTAGCTGGTTGATGGATGCCCTGAGTTTCATGCTGATGGTCCTTGGGAGGCCAGTTTTGGGTGAATGGCATATTAAAGGAGAGAGAGGCTCAGATTGGCAGATCCATGTGTCAATCATTTTTTGGCCTCGCCTGACACCACTATACCCAATCTGAAGCACCTTTCTTTGGCAGAGCCTCTCACGTTCTCAGCTTGAGAATGACTGTGGCCAGCATGAGGAAGAATGTGTTCCAGCCCAGAGTGACCGCAAAACCTCGCCAAACCATCATGCGGGACAGACCCCAACCTGAATGTGAGAGAATCGTAAGTGGATTAGTGCCAGAACATGATCTGACGCTAGAAAACAAATCAGTATTAATTTAAAATGCCCTTATGTCATTTTGAATATCGCCCTACATGCAGTGTGTAAAAGAAAGAATCGACTCTGAACAGCCTGAACGAGTCATTAGTAATTCGAATCCCACTTCCGTGTCGTCTACACATCACAGAGTAACATATTTGCATAATGCCCGCCTATGTTCAACGTTGGCTGGTCGTGAACTTGATCTGCCCTCAAACACGTAATTTTTCTGCTTCTCTAATAGAGAGTTCAACGTGGGATTTACAAAACACTTGCTTTTGAAAGATCGCTCAGTACCCAGTTTATTTGGACCAGCTAGCTCTACTGAGTCACACTCTGTAAGTATGATAAATAATAGATGTTTATATTTTCTATCGAGCATTCAAAATACAGAATTATGACGATGGGTGTCGTCTCTGTCATGCGCTGTACACGGTAGACCAATCACAACAGACTGGGCCATCTGACCAATCAGAGCAGAGCAGGCTCACAGAAAGGAGGGGTTTTGAGAGACTGAATCTTAGAACTGATTCAAACTAATCGTTTGAGAGTCGCTAGAAAATGAGGTGATATAAAATGCATATTTTGAAAAAAAATGTATGTGACTGGAGTAATGATGCTTTGAAATCACAGCAATAAATTACATTTTAAAATATATTCAAATAGACAGCTGAATGACAGTTATTTAAAATAGTAAAAACACAAAATTGTACTGTTTTTGGATCAAATAAATGCAGGCTTGCTGAGCAGAAGAGACTTTTGATTTAAAATCATACTGTTCAAAAACTTTTTACTGGTAGTGTATTTTAGTTTTAGTTAACAATAACAGTGTCCCAGAGCAATGCCATTATGCTGTCATAACCATAAACCAAAGGGCTCAGGTAACTTAATGAAGGGGAAAACCATGTTTGTGTACAGTCTGTACATTTCCAGTCACGTGACCAGTCTTTGCTCTCTGATCTACCCTGTACAGTTTCAGTAGTCAATCAACTTCAATATCTTTGAACTTGAACTTTTGACTGTGTGGTGTCCTCTAAGCCTCTCACTGTCTAACCAACTGGTTCCTGTCCGTGAGTAACGCTGGGAGGTAAACAACAGGGAAGTTGTGTGTTTAATTTAGGAATGGAGGCAGACGCACCTCCTGCTCCGTGAATAATTGAGAGAGAAGAGTGTCAGGTGTCACGAAGTCTGCTGTAACTTAAGATGTTTGTATCAGAGGTAAAATGTTAAGAGAGTGGGACTTCACAGAAGATTGTTGTATATGTGTCAGCTAAACACATCACAGAAGAGATGTTACATATCTGAGGTGTGTGGGTAGGACAGTCTATTTGAAATGTGTGATATGATGATCTGTGTCTCACGTGTGATACGTGAGAAGACTGAACAGGTACCACGCAACTTAACAACCACTACAGCCGGTACACAGTATTCGTCATGTTTATATGTACACATTTGAGTTTGTGATTTATACATCTTCTAAAGGGATGTCAAAACTGCCAAGGTACTAAGTTGTTAATGATATAAAAAAAATATATATACATTTTATATATATATATATATATATACACACACACGCACATTTTTTTTTACATTAGGCCTTATAGACTTTATAAATAAATACATTTCTAAAAATATTAAGTATGTGGTATGTGGTTCAAACGTTTGGGATCAATAAGATTTTTAATGTTTTTAAAGAAATATCTTATGCTCATCCATTTATTTGCAATTTAAGAGTTTTCTATTTAAATATACTTTAAAATATAATTTATTTCTGTGATGCACAGCTGAATTTTTAATCAGCCATTACTCCAGTCTTCGGTGTCACATGATCCTTCAGAAATTATTCTAATATGCTGATTTATTATCAATAGAACCTTTTTTCTGGATTCTTTGATGAAAAAAAAGTTAAAAAGAACAGCATTTATTTAAAATAAATCATTCTTGCTGAATAAAAGTATTAATTTCTTTCAAACAAATAATGAAAAAAAAGCACTGACTCCAAACTTTGAATGGCAAAAAAAGGATTTCTATTTTAAATAAATGCTATTCTTCTTAACATTTATTCATCACAGAATCTTGAACATAGTATCACAGGTTCCAATAAATAAATAAATAAATAAATAAATGAAAACATTACTGCTTTTTCTGTATTTTGAATCAAATAAACACAGGCTAGATGAGCAGAAAAGACTTTAAAAACATTAAAAATCTTACTGATCCCAAACTTTTGTACAGCAGTGTATGTACAATATAAGTAAAATTATTGATACAATTATAAATATATTTTTAATACACTTGTTATTCTAAATAAATTATAATTAAAATTAATAAATCTCTCTAAATCTGAAACATTTTATGTAACCAAAATATATTAATAATTAATAAACATATGTAAATTCATGAATTGTAAATAAAAATAGTACATTTAATGCTGTCTTATTAAATAAAAAATAATATTTTTTACTTAAAATAAATATATTTATATTTGTAATAAATTGTAATATTTATTATTATTATTATGTAAGTTTAGTGGTAGCAGTGCTATATTAAATGTGACCCTGGATCACAAAACCAGTCATAAGTAGCACGGGTATATTTCTAGTAATAGCCAATAATACTTTGTATGGGTCAAAATTATCAATTTTTCCTTTATGCTAAAAATCATTAGGATATTAAGTAAAGATCATGTTCCATGAAGATATTTTGTAAATTTCCTACCGTAAATATATCAAAACGTAATTTTTGATTGGCAATATGCATTGCTAAGAACATTTGGACAACTTTAAAGGCGATTTTCTCAATATTTTGATGTTTTTGCACCATCAGATTTTAGAATTTCAAATAGTTGTATCTCAATCAAATATTGTCCTATCCTAACAAAACATACATCAATGGAAAGCTTATTTATTCATGTATAAATCTCAATTTCAAAATTGACTCTTATGACTGTTTTTGTGGTCCAGGGTCACAAATGTGTGTGCGTGCTTGAGTGCACATACTCTACCTCTGTACATGATGCAGCGCAAGGCTTCAGATGCATAGGTCTGGGGCAGGACTAGACTCAAATAACGCAAAGGATACGGGATACACTCAACCGGCCAGATAACACCTACAGGAGGTAGATAGAGAAACAGAGAGATAACTAATTTCATTAATGTAAAACTTTAATATGTAACATCATCTATGTGTATGGTTTTAGCAGTTCCTCAAATGGCCATAAATGACAAATTAGATGGTGTGTGTTAATATAAGTTATGATCGGTAAGTGGGGTCAAGAAAGGAAATTTTTCTCACTAAGGAGAATTTCCTTCCATTTCTTTACAATAATCAGCTATTTCCTTTCCATTTTTATCTCATCCATCCATCATCATTCACCCTGTTTATTCCACTCCGCTATCAATCCATGATTTTACTCACATCCACAAATCCACTGGACACACCCAGACAGTATGGCCCTCATATACCCCTTATTATATTTTCTGGACTGCACCATTTTCGGGTAGAGGGGGAAATCATAGACAGTCTTAACATAAAGGGCTGCATCAATACTAAAGAGGTTTAAGGGTAACTTAAATATAAATATTACCAAGAAAAAGCCATTGCGTAACCTTATCCTATCTCATTTATTTTTTAACATCAGTGAGATCAGACAGTGTACCGCTAATGATGAGGTTGGGGTAGAAGATTCCAAGAGCCGCCTGATTGGCCGACTGCTCGTCATCGATAGCAGAGGAGATGACCAGCCCGAAGGAAATTCCTGTCACTCCCTGCAGCACAATCAGTGAGATCACCAAAGCCAGAGATCCTTCATTAGGAATCTGCAAAGAGAGAGAGACATGAGTAATATAGTGATGATGATAAAAATATTATGAAAGAGCTGTATTCCCATTCACACAAGGTATGTGATGAAACTTTCATATATGACATAATTTGTGAACCTAGACCACAAAACCAGTCATAAGGATCAATTTTTTGAATTTGAGATGTATCATCTGAAAGATAAGCTAATAAATACATAAGCTGTCCATTGATGTATGGTTTGTTAGGATAGGACAATATTTGGTCAATATACAACTACTTGAAAATCTGGAATCTGAGGGTGCAAAAAAATCTAAATATTGAGAAAATCGCCTTTAAAATTGTCAAAATGAAGTTCTTAAAAAAATTACGTTTTGATATATTTACGGTAGGTAATTTACAAAATATCTTCATGGAACATGATCTTTACTTAAGATCCTAATGATTTTTGGTATAAAACAAAAATCGCTATTGCTACAAATATACCCGTGCTACTTATTATATAAGTGATCATGCTTAATGTTATGTGCATTATATATACATTTGCATGTATTATATTTTTTCCATCGTACTCTAAATGCACTCTTAAATGTAGAGCTAATTGTATAAATAAATAAAATGCATGTGAGAAAAAGGCGATCTCATTTATTTTAAAAGTAGCACTCAAGGAGTACAGAATGACTGCTGGGTAAATTTCCCTCTCCACTTCCTGTGCAATGCTATTTCAATCCCTGTGCTGTCGGAAAGCACCCCGATATACTGTAAAGTGTCAAATAAACCATTTTAACATTATGCTGCAAAAACAATACATATGTGTAATATTTAACAATAGGTTGTTTTTAAAAATGACACAATCCAAGACATCATATGCAAGTGTGAAAAGTATCTTGTGTGAAGTTCACAGCTCTTATTGGCTGATTACACCGTCTTTACTGCTACAGTTACACATCAGAAATAGAATCTCTGAGCTGCAGCTGGGTCTGTTACCAAAGCAATCCCTTTGTTGCTGTGGTGGTCAAGCACAAATCACTAGACAGCAATTATTTATGAATAAATAAAAGTATACGGCTCAGTCCCAGTGCTGTTCCTACAATTCACAGAGCACAGGACAATTCACAGACACTAATTCCTTCTAAAACAGCTCTGCTTTGTCTTGACATGCTTAAAGGGATAGTTCACCCAAAAATTTAAATTCTGTCATGATTTACTCACCCTCAAGTTGTTCCAAACCCGTAAAAATTTCTTTCTGTAGTTTGCTATTTGTAATAATATTTCACAATAGTACTCCTTTTTCTCCTGTATTTTTGATTAAATAAATGCAGCTTTCATGAGCAGAGATGTCTTGCAATTGTTGTTTTTTTTGTTGTATTTTTGTTTTCTTTGTGCATAAAAAGTGTTGTACTGTAGCTTCGTAAAATTAAGGTTGAGCCACTGATGTCACATGGACTATTTTAACAATACCCTTACAACCTTTCTGGGCCTTGAAAGTGTTGCTGTCTATTCAGGGTCAAAAAGCTCTCGGATTTCATCAAAAATATCTTAATTTGTGCTCTGAAAATGAATGTTCTTACAGGAAAGTGATGTTCTTACAGGTTTGAAACGACATGAGCGTGAGTAATTAATAACAGATTTTTTGGGTGAACTATCCTTTTAAGATGAGAGGAGCTGATTGCTTCAAATTTGGCTTTAGATCACCTTTGGCCTTGTGTAAATATTGTGTTATACAGTAGTCCTGCACTACTGCTAACTTCACAGTGGACTACTAAACAGTCTATCTGATATCATGTACACACACACACATATCTTGAATCCGGAGACAGAGATGTGAAGTATTAATGAGAGATAAACACACAGCTGACAAACACACTCACTTTGAAGACCAACAGGATGAAGATCAGCAGAAGGATAATCTGAACACTGATGACAAACAGCTGTGAGAAGAGGTGTGCCAGCATGGTCTCCAGAGAACTTACACCTTTGGAAGACACACACACAAACATATATACACATACATCTAGAAAACACATGCTATGGAATTCTCAGGTGTGTTTAAAACACTGTTCAAGCTGCTCATGGTTTTAGCTGCTGTGGGTGATTAGCTCCCCCTATTGGTAAATCTATAAAACTGCCTGTTCATGAAGTCTTGATGAAAGGTAAAACCCTCTGCACAATGCACGATTTTCGGCCGTCCCAGATGAAAGATTGGCATTGTGAAACAATCGTGGCGATTTCTGTGATCTGTGGCCATATGTCGTACAGTGAGAGAGGTTTAAAGGGGTGCTATTATGCTTTTTAATTTTTTGAATTTTAGTCACTGTGGTGTGTATCTTTGAGCATAAAAAAGATCTACAAAGATACAAATCTCAAAGTCCACTCCAAAGGGAGATATTTCGTTTTTAAAAAATCCCTTTCCAAGAACTACAACGAACGGCTCCTTTGGACTACAGTGTTTGTTTTCCGCATGCAATGATGTCACAATGCGGTCCATTAGAATATCATTAAATTAAATCCCGCCTACTGAAATTCGAATTGTTGGGGGATGTGTAGGGACGAGGTGGGGGATTAGCCTAACTTTAGCGATGCAGCGCGGAGAGCCGCACAAGCTACGCCAAAATCGCACGCAAAATCGAATCGCGATTTTGGCGTAGCTTGTCAGTGCTTTACGGCTCTGTGTATTACTTGCCGCTCCAGCTGAACGCACGTGATGGAGCTTTACTACTAATCAAAGTACCGGCTTCATTGACTAAACGCGCCTCACGACATCGTGCGATTAATCGTTGCAGCCCTAGCTTTTAGCCTTATGCTGGAGCTGGTTTGTAAAATAATTAAATAAATTAGCACGATAATATCATGTATCTGTGATGTCGCAGGCTGAGGATGGGACTCAACGCTACTGTGGCGTATTATTTACTCACCCTCCATGCATCCTGGGTGTATATGACTTCCTTCTTTCAGACGAATGCAATCGGAGTCTAGTTCTAATAAAATGCATCCATTCATAATAAAAAGTACCTCACATGGCTCCCGGCGGTCTCCTGTAGCGAATCGATGCGTTTTTGTAAGAAAAATATCCATATTTAAAACGTAAGATTCGCTATTAATCTAGCTTGCGCTAACTGCTTTGACAAGGGGCGTAGCAGTACTGAAACACCGTCTAAGCTGTTCGCCAATCGCAACACACTGGGATAGTTAACCAATCATAACACATTTTCTTATTTTTGGAAGGCTGGCCTTCATTAAACCCGGAACTAATCAAGCTATTTGTGCCAGGCTGGGAGAAAGGTATTGTAATAATGTAAACTATGTGAAAAATAATGCGTTTTTCGAACCACCAAGCATGAAAGCATGTTCTAGTACACCCCCAAAACAAAATCAAGACTTTGAAAAAGAGCATAACAGGACCCCTTTAAAAGACAGCTGTTTTCACAGTCTTGCGACCAAAGATAACCGACGATAATTTTCTAGCTGTGTCAGAAATTCAGCCTGATCATGGCACGGTGTGTTTGCTGCCACGACCCACGTTTACTGACCAGCCAATAAAAATGCCACATAAAATCAATGTGACATGGCGCTAAAACTTAAAACTGCTTACCTCAAGCTCTTATTCCTTCCTCTTTCGCCACTTCCACTTTTTTTCAGCACACATAAAAAGTACAACTGCCAAAGTGTGATTCATTAAGTTTTTTTTGGTTTACCACTAGCACACGCTGATGATGTTTTATTCCTCTATAGTAACGTAAAGTCTACATGCATATCATACCCAAGTATACATCCATTGTGATCAGCAATGATCCTATAGGATTGCTAAAATCGTGCAGTGTGTTGAAGGCTTAAGGGTTGAATTCAATAAATGTGCCCACACATCTGCAGGACAGACTAAGTGCTTATTCACCTGGTTTGTCGGTGGTTAGTAAATAAGACAGGATTTTATGATGAAATACTCCATTCAGAAGTGCCATGATTCTTTAGTGAATTTATTCCTAAGTCAAATGAAGGCCATCTGGTGGATATAAGCTGTCTCACCTGCCACCCAGCACCTGTCCAACAGCCCCTCCTTTCTCTCTAACACAAAGGACAAAGCGGTCAACCCCACTGCCAGGTAAAATGTAATGCTGAAAAGAGAAAGAAAAGAAGAGATAGACGATATTGGAAAGAGGTCCATCATGATGCAGTAGTATTATCTGACACTGTAGTAATACTTTTAAATAGCTGTAAGTGTATGCGTATTAAAGGGATAGTTCACCCAAAAATAAAAATTCTGTCAATAATTACTCACCCTCGTGTAGTTCCAAACATGTAAGACCTTTGTTCATCTTCAGAACACAAATTAAGATATTTTTGATTAAATCCAAGAGCTGCCTGCATAGACAGCAACACAACTGACACGTTCAAGGCCCAGAAAGGTAGTAAGGACATTATTAAAAAAGTCCATGTGACATCAGTGGTTCAACCATAATGTTATGAAGCTACGAGAATACTTTTTGTGCACAAAGAAAACAAAAAGAATGACTTTATTCAACAATTTCTTCTCTTCCGTGTCAAATCAATGAGTGTTCCTAACAGTACCATGATGCATGCATGGGCATTTCTCTGTTTGCAAACAAGGTGAACCACTGATGTCACATTAACTATTTTATGGATGTCCTTTTTTACCTTTGTGGGCCTTGAACATGGTAGCTGCATTACTGTCTATGTGGGGTCAGAAAGCTGTCGGATTTCATCAGAAATATCTTAATTTGTGTTTTACGAAGATGAATGAAAGTCTTACAGGCCTGGAATAACATGAGGGTGAGTAATTAACGAAAGAATTTTCATTTTTAGGTGAACTCTCTTTTTAGTGTTGTGTTTATTGTAATTGATGGCATACATGTGTATGTACTGCATGTGTGTTTACCTCAAAACGGCTCCTGGTGTCACAAATGTTGTAAAATCTGTGTTCTTACTGCCGTATATTGGTTCTTCAAACTATTGAACCACATGAAACAAATAAGAAGGGTATTTTAAAAAAGGAAGAATAAAGAGAGATAAACAAAACAAGACAGATAAATGAGAGGATACAGTTATAAAAGACACATATAGAGAAAAAATAAAATGAATAAAAGAGAGAAAGGTCAGGATGAAGATAAAAAAGACAATAAAATGACATTAAGAATATTGAGAACAAAGATGACTCATTCAAGATTTGAAATTCCCCCTAAAAGAATATCAGTGCTTTGTACTTACTTTTATAGGGACAGCCACCATGTATGACAAACTCCCCAGCTTTGTCTCAATAAAAGCCTTTTGAAAAATCAGAGTAAGACCAGAAAAAAGTTTCATGTGTTTGTAGGATGGGGAAAATGTTGAAATGTACATTTTCAAAACTCACCTCAAAAGCCTCGTGGACTTTCTTCTGCAGCATTAGGGCAATCTGTCGGTCTGAAATGTTGATGAGTAAGAATGTTATACTGAAATATAGTTTAATTGCTTAACTCAAATTGTTTATCTAATCACATAATACAGTGGCAGCTGAAAGTTTGGGAACCCCTTGCTAAATTTGTAAAAATGTGTAATTTTAACAAAATAAGAGAGATCATACAAAATGCATGTTATGTTTTATTTAGTGCGGTCCTGAGTAAGATATTTTACATAAAAGATGTTTACATATAGTCCACAAGACAAAAAATAGTTTTGAAATTATAAAAATAACCCCCTTCAGCCTTTGGTTCTTAATACTGTGTTTGGTTACCTAGATGATCTGCGACTGTTTTTTTTCTTCGTGATTGTTGTTCATGAGGCCCTTCTTTGTTTTGAACAGTTAAACTATGCACTGTTCTTCAAAAAAAATCTTCCAGGTCCTGCAGATTTTCCATTTTCCAGCATCTTTTGCACATTTGAACCCTTTCCAGCAGTGACTGTATGATTTTGAGATCCATCTTTTCACACTGAGGACAATTGAAGGACTCAAACACGACTATTAAAAAAGGTTCAAACATTCACTGATGCTCCAGAAGGAAACATGACACATTAAGAACCAGAGGGGGAAACTTTTGAACAGGATAAAAATATCCAAATTCGTCTTATTTTGTTGAAAGATCTATTTTTCCCCCTATTTATTACTGCCCTTCGAAAGCAACAGAAGATACTTGCATGTTTCCTGGAAGACAAATTAAGTACAATTTACCTTGATCTTCAAATTCAAGAAAGATGGAATTCAAAATCATACAGTCATTGTTGGAAAGGGTTCAAATACACAAAAATGCTGAAAAACCACACAATTTGTGGGACCTGAAGGATTTTTCAGAAGAACAGCAGGCAGTTTAACTGTTCAAAACAAACGAGACTCATGACTAAAAGAATCCAAACTGATTACATATACAGATCCAAACCAGAAGCTACTAATGGTCTCAGACTTTTAAATCACACTTTATGTCCAAAGATAAAGGCTATAAAGGCCATAAAGTTATTCAGCTGTAAATAAAACTAACAATAAAAAGAGAATAATACACTATGCTGCCTCAAGACTTAAAGGGCACCCTCTTGTGACAGGAATGTGAGTTTAGGCGAATTCAAAAGCTAAGTAATACTGATTGAGCTAAAAGTGAATAAACTCACTGGTCAGATCCAGCCAAACATGTACTGACCCTCCCTCAACCACTTCTTTGGAGACTCTGGGCTGCAGCATCCTGCACACACACAAACACAGCATACTTTTAAACATAATTTGACACATTTACCATTTAAAATCATTGCTGTAACGTTTAACAAGAAAAAACGTAACAGAAAAATATAAATATGTGTAATATTTAAAAAGCTCCAGTCTGGACAGAGATGCACAAAGCATGACTCAGACACATATGGACAGACTGACATAGAAAGGCAGGACAGACCTGCTTTTCTCCACCTTAAAAACACTGATTCACTCCTGCAGCCTCTCCCAACACCTTCCCCATCAGTCGCTCTGCTACAGTCATTGTAACCTGACATGTCACATTGTTTACACAAATACTTGTGTCTTTTTAGGCTGAAGGGAAAACAACTCATACAGGTAGCTGATGATGCAATCAGGTCTGATGTTTAATGTCAGGTGGGAAGCATTCACAAGCAGTTATTTTTTGCCAATTATATTGGCATGTACTTATGTTATGCTGGTGTGTGTGCGAATTAATGCAGTCGAGTGTTTCTGACTATTGAGCCAGGTGTTTGTGTTATGTGTAAGATATTTGAGTCTGCATTATTAGCTGATGTAAGTAAACCACTAATGGGAGGGATGGGTCTAAATTTGCATTTAAAAGATCTGTGACAACTTAAGAAGAAGCAGAATAAACATCATGAGTTCATTTGAAGACGCCCTCTAACGAACAAAAAAAGACAAAAATAGATTTACTTGTAGTGCTGGGTGACAGTAGTGTTTATTGGTTAAAGCAGAAGTTTGCAGTGAACTGGCCAAACAAGTCAAATGGTCCAAATAGGTTTTATAAACATATACGTGTCATATACGGTGAGTTTTACAGGATTACAAAACTTGGCTGACATTCTTTGGTCACAAGATCAACAAAACATGTTCTTTTAGGTCAATTTCATTACAAACTTCTTACACTATGGAGCTCACCTTTTGGTTAGATAGCTGGTGAAATTCTCCCCGAACTCTATGACGCCCCAGTATTCCCCATTATGGATACCAGCAAAAGCTTCAGAATGAGACAAGCTCACCTGCAGAAAGGAAAACAGGAAATTGTTCTTCGAACTAGAAATGAACGCTTAAAATAAATGTACAGTTCTCTCTTGACTATTTATACAGTTGTTTTTGTTCCTCTGGTTTGTTGAAGTGAAATCAAGAAAAGAGGAAGTGAGAGAATAAGAGTATGTCTTTCTGTCATTTTATTCTATATAAGAATAAAAAGAGATTAAAGAATAAATAAATAAAATCTATTAAATATCAAATAACAGGCAAATGTAGTCCTATATAAATCTTTATTTTGTAAATTTTGTGTTTGAAAACAAATGTGTGTACCTGGTAGATACTCGTGTTGTCGAGGAAGGACAGCAGTGATCTACTATAGGCACTGGGACTCGTTTCATTATTGACCACAGCCACATCAATGCCTCTGGGATCTCCACCAATACACAAGCACATCAGACAAATCTGAATTACAGGCAACAGGAACTGGAAACAGAGGGACCTGAGTACAAACCAGAGGAACATACACAAAACATTCTTTTGAAATAAAATTGATTATTGAAATTTGATTATGAGAAAAGAAAAAGACTGCAGAATGATACAGGAAATCTTCACAGTTCAAGAGATGAAGAGTTTATTTTTGTTAGCTAGATTTAGTTAGATATTTATGTACATTTAGGTTACATTATTTTAATGTAACATATTACATATTTAATTACATATTACATTTAATTCAATTATCCCTGCAGTCATCCATTTATTCGATTTTGCTTAATAATAGATAAACTACCAGTCAAACGTTTTTGAATAGTAAGATTTTTGATGTTTTTTGAAGAAGCCTTTTTTTCTGCTCACCAAGCCTGCATTTCTTTGATTTAAAATACAGCAAAAACAGTAAAATTGTGAAATATTTTTACTATTTAAAAAAACTGCTTTCTATTTGAATATATTTTAAAATGTAATTTATTCCTGTGATTTCAAAGCTGAATTTTAGCATCATTACTCCAGTCACATGATCCTTCAGAAATTGTTCGAATATTCTGATTTGGTTCTCCAAAAACATCTTTTTTTTAAAATTACTATGTTAAAAGCAGCTGAGTAGATCTTTTTTTCAGGTTTCTTTGATGAATAGAAAGTATTTATCTGAAAATGAAATCTTTTGTAACATTACAAATGCCTTTTATCATCACTTCTGATCAATTTAAAGCATCACTGCAAAAAAAAATTATATATATATATATATATATGTATATATATATGGTGACTCCAAACTTTAAATATTGATAATAATAATAATAATAATAATAATAATAAATGTTTCTTGAACAGCAAATCAGCATATTAGAATGATTTCTAAAGAATCATGTGACACTGAAGACTGGAGTAATGATGCTGAAAATTTAGCTTTGATCACAGGAATAAATTACATTTTAAAATATATTCAAAAAGCAGTGATTTTAAATAGTAAAAACATTTCACAATATTACTATGTTTGCTGTATTTTGGAGGAATATAAATGCATATAAAAGGAAAATAAATGCAGGCTTGGTGAGCAGAAGAGACTTCTTTAAAAAAAAAAACATTAAAAAAAGATCTTACTGTTCAAAAATGTTGACTGGGTGTAATAATAAAAATAGTATTTTCACATTTGTCATCATAGCTGGGTTTCATTTGCTCCAGTAGCAAAAGAAAAACACTTCACAGTAGTATTTATATGACTTTCCAAAAGATATAAAACGTCAAATTGTCAAAATGTCAAAAAAAATATAAAATGTCAAATTTGTCACCACTCCACAGCCATCACAACATTACAGTTAATTTGCTGTCACAGTAGCATAAACTGGTTTTTAATGCCAAGGTAATATAACACAAAGTCTAATGTTATACATTTATGTTACATTTTTTAAAAAACGAAAAATAAAAAACTTGCATCATCACAGTCTGTCCAAAGGGTCCATAAATAGTTTGAATAAGACATCATTACCCTGGCATTCTCCTCATCCGAACCATTGTCTTGATCATCAGCGCTGCAATGTTACGCCATTTTGGTATGACGTGTCTGGCTCGCACTTTCCAGTCAGCTGCGGAGACACAAAAACCTTTCAAATGCAAGCATCAGTATAAATGATGATCAAAAGATGCTACTCTAAATGTATAATTTTAGGTACATTTATGAAACTAGTGACATTTTATGTTAGTCTTGTACAAAACTGAATTTCTATTTCAGTTTTTGTTTTAAGCGGACACTGGATGCAAAATTCACTTTTACATAGTGTTTGCATATAAATGTCTTAGCAGTGCATGGACACACCAGCCCTACAATGATAAAAATCCATTCACTTCTTTTTTTTTTTTTAAATCTCCAAATAACTTAAACAGTCTCAAGCTGTTTTGACTTTCTGAGCAATATGACGTCATATTGCTCAAGCCTAGTCCACGTCCGTTTTTTCCATCCTCAGCCAGCTGTGAACAGAGCTGTTTTTATCAAGGTAAAAAGGGTGTTTTTTAAACGGCCACTGAGGAATTTTAACCCAAGTATGTTACAGACGTTTCATGAAGACCCTAAAGAATCATACCATCTTGTGGATAATATGCATCCAATGTCCTCTTTAATTTTTGCATGCAAGATTTTAAAGCAAGTGAATTTCTCCCTCTTTGTTATACCTTTATATTTGGGTATGTCCTCTGGTGTGCTCTTTCTCAGTATGGGCTCTCTGCTCTCATCTCTCATACTATCTGGAGATGGGCTGCTGTCCAGCAGACGGCCTTGAGGACTCTGTTTGGAGCCCATCTGATCAGAGTCCTCACAAAGTTGCAAGAACGCACTCTCTAATGTCTAATGTACACACATAGATGCATTTGAAAGGTTAACCGAATCATTTTGCATGCACAGTACGTGCATATGAGATGTGTGCGTACATACTGCTGCATTGTGTTGCTTCATAACAGCATCCGGGGGACCTTCAGCTAACAACCAACCATTCCTCATCAAACCCACCTAAAGAGAGAGAAAAACAAAGAGGTTTTATGTCTCTTATGTTGCTCTTTTATAGCTCTTTTAGAAGACCTAATGGTATAATGGCTTCAAGAAATAGTTCATCCAAAAATGAAAATGTACTCATCCTCAGGCCATCCAAGATGTAAATGAGTTTGTTTTTTCATCGAAATAGATTTGGATAAATTTAGCATTACATAATTTGCTCACCAATGGATTATCTGCAGTGAATGGGTGTCATCAGATTGAGAGATTCTGTTTTTTTTTTTGAGAGATAATTTTTGAATGTAATGTGGACAGCACGGCTCACATGATTTGGTCTTGTAGGAATTTGGTGAGAACTATTTGAGCTTGAGAGAGATCTCTGACTTGGCAAACCTAAGCAAAAGTTTCTAACACTCTTTTGAAATTCCAAAGAAGACATGTGCAATTACCAAGGTCTGTTTTTCAGGAGAAATATCTGAGAAGCTGAAAATTAAAGCAAAAGTAAGACTAGGAGAAACAACTGAGCTCTTATTACCTACGAGCAGAAAATGAGAGAGACAGGATTCTTCACAGAAACGGGCGAGTGGTATTGTTGTTTAAGGAATACTTCTCATGTTCAGAAATTCACGTCACTGTTCTGGGTCAATGAGCGTACTGTAATTCACATGTTGGTATTGTGTCTTTGGTGTTGCTCTGTGTCATTTGTGCATGTGACTCAAGAGTAATAAATCAACAGGATGTAGTCTGGTGTCTGGTTGACAATACACAGTCACAAAATCATGCGCCGCTGTAAACACAACAGACGTCATGCCCTCAAGACAAACTGGTAAAACAATACTTTGAAGAGGAAAAAAACTGAACAACTGCATCAGGTGATTTAATCGTTCCTGATTCTACTCCTGGAATAGGCTGTCTGACGTCTACCAGTGCCTTTTTTGATGCAATACACAGTAATACACCCTAATCATTGCAAGAAAAAGGTTTGTCAGTGGTCTCAAAACCTGTATTATGAAACAGTCTAAACACCATTTGTGACCCTGGACCACAAAACCAGTCAGAAGGGTCAATTTTTCCAAATGGAGATTTAAACATCATCTGAAAGCTGAATAAATAAGGTATAGTTTGTTCGGATAGAACAATATTTGTTTGAGATACAACTATTTGAAAACCAAGAATCTGAGGGTGCAAAAAAATCAAAATATTGAGAAAATCACCTATAAAGTTGTCCAAATAAAGTTCTTAACATAGCATATTACTAATCAAAAATTAAGTTTTAGTATATTTACGGTAGGAATTTCACAAAATATTGTCATGGAACATGATCTTTACTTAATATCCTAATGATTTTTGGCATAAAACAAAAATCAATAATTTTGACCCATACAATATATTTTTGGCTATTGCTACAAATAAACCCCAGTGACTTATGACTGGTTTTGTGGTCCAGGGTCACATGTAGTGTAAAGAAAATGGATGCTAATTCAAACAGAAAAGTTTTAAAGTTATGTAAAAGGCCGCAGCACAAAGTACATTTGGCAAACGAGTCACAACTATAATAAGGGATTACAGTAACAAATCAGTGTGAGTAATGAGTAGACTGGTTCATCTGTTCAAGAAACCCACACCAGAAATCTAAGAATGACTAAGAGCGGGAGTGAATTCAGGTTTGTTGTCAGTTCAAGCAGGTCTCTTACCGTATTGGCTTGTCTGGCTTCCTCAATGTAATGCGTTGTAATAATGACGGAAACCTGTCCTCCTCTTACAATTTCGACCAGGTGCTGCCATATCCTGTAGAAGTGGAGAGTTTGTTGCATGAGTGTGGTGCTTTTTTTTATATAAATAGGACTTTTGTCCTAATGAGAATTACATGTTTTCATTTGGATGATGCTTTTATCTAAAGCAACCAACCTTTAAGGCGTATACTTTTATTAAAGGGGTCATCGGAT